>JAHNEJ010002333.1:0-123886 GCA_022559845.1 Amorphophallus konjac | reverse complement strand
TATATATATACACACATTCTACTAAGGATCGAAGCATGGCTTGCATCCAGTGGGTGCAGTGCTGCTGGAGGTCATCCGTGGATCGGCTGCAAGTCGTCGAGGACGCTCATGTCCATGTAGCTCGCCGACACATCCAGCAGCAGGAAGTCGTCGAGCAAGAACTGCATCACCTGCTTGAAGGCGGGCCTCGCCGCCGGCAGTGGGTTGGAGCAGATTAACCCAAGCTTCAGCACCAGCTCCATCTCTTCTGCCGCATGCTCACCCCTCAGCCTTGGATCGGCATTCTTTGTGATTTCGTCGTTCTTCCAGTTACTGAGCACCCAGTCCAACAACACAACCTCCGCCTCCGGTGCCTGGCGATCGATGGGCCTCCTCTCGCAGGCGACCTCCAGGAGGAAAATCCCAAAGACGAAAACATTAGTGGCCTGGTCGCCTTGCCGATCCTTGTGAACTCCGGCGCCATGTACCCTATGGTGCCCGCCACATGGATAGTTTGAGGGTTGTTCCCATGGTTGTATAGCCTCGCGAGACCGAAATCGCCTAATCTCCCATTGAAATCATTGTCCAATAGTACGTTGCCGGCCTTGATGTCTCTGTGGATGATGACCTTCTCCCATCCTTTGTGCTGGTAGAGCAGAACTGAAGCCACACCCTTGATGATTTGAAACCTGATCCCAGTTGAGACCTGGTCCTGTTCGATCGAAGAGGAGCTTGTCGTGTCCAGGCTGCCGTTGGGCACGTAGTTGTAAACAAGGAGGAGTTCCCATTTGTGCCGACAATATCCCTGTAGCCGGATGAGGTTACGGTGGAGGAGCGGCCGATGATTGCAATCTCCGCTATGAACTCCTTCATCCCCTGTCTCGATCTATGGGAGACCCTCTTAACTGCTACCTCCATGTTTGAAGAGGGCAGCACCCCTCGATATACACAGCCAAAGCCTCCCGTGCCAAGGAGCACCGTCTCCGTGAACCCCCGGTGGCGTTATAGAGGTCCTAGAATGAGAACCGGCAAGGCCCCTAGTCCACCTCCCATTTCTCCACTAGCTCAGAGGTTTTGATCTTCCTGATCATGATAAGCACTCCAGAAGCAATTATTGCCAGCGCCAATAACACTGCACCTGTTCCTCCCTGTGCCATATTCCTCTGTTCCGGCTAACATTGCCATCCCGTCGTCGCTTCTTGGAGCTATCGCTGCTAGAGTGGTCTGGCAGGTGATTCGATAGTAGGGTGCCCTCGATGCTGGAGACCAGCAGTAGGGTGGTCTGACAGGTGATCCGGTGGGCGCCCACGAAGCCCAGGCGCCGGACGATGTGTAAAACCCTCTCGCCGGTGCTCAACAGGGAGCTCGTCGACAGCTGCGACGACCTCAACACGTGATGCTAACACTGAGAGGCACTTTCCAACGGCCGCCCGTCGGCCCATCTCACTGCTCCGGTGTATCTGTGACCAGGGGGGAGAGAGAGAGATATGGCAAGAGTGTTTGTGTGTGTGTATGAGAGAGAGAGAGAGAGTTGACAAGGGTAGGTTAGTCATTTCCCTTTCCCTAACCCACCATGAGTTATTGACTGTGAAGGTTCACTGATGGCAGGGGCACGGTGTGACTCATAAAGATTTGAGGGGTTTACGATAAATACCATAAAGATGGGGGTATAGTGGTTATTTTGAAAAATTCAGGGGCATAGGGGTAATTTTCTCAAAGTTATTTGGTCCAGACGTAGGAAAGTTGAGGTAATTTTCCTCCCCAAGGAACAAGAACCTCTTTGTAATTGTTTAGCTTCATAACTGACTGGCCTTGGGAAAAGAACGTCGCACAGAAAGTAGATTGTCCATCCAATTTTCCAACTCCTAACCCACCCTTGGGGCTCTATCCTCTATACCATTAACAAAACTTTCTATCTACTCTTTTTATCTTTGCTTTCCCTCTTTAATTAAGCTTACCCGAATCAAGCACTGCCATACCTTCTTGCCAGAACTGGTGTATTTGATCAGCTGCCAGTGTAAGGATCTCATCTTTAACTGGGCACACTTTGTCTGTCAGAAGAAGAGGGGGATGTTGATCAAAAAAAAGAAGAGGGGACAGGCTCATGTGGAACTTGGCATTCTCCAAGTGTGTGGTAGTATTTGCAATGTTTCAGCATAAGTCTGACCATGAGTAACAACCTATCCTTCAAGAACTAAGTATGTTTTCACCTTTTCCCTGGCAGAATAGTTTTCATGTGGGAATAATCACAAGAAAATTCAGTGGCAAATAGAGTTGAGAGTCGTGCATTGGCAACTCCTTTTGTATGACTGAAGAAAGATGCTAATCATTTAGTACGGTCCTGGCGTAGTTGTCAAGGCGACCGCCTAGGTGCCTAAGAGCCTAGGCGGGAAAGCGTTTTTCCCAGCCCAAGGCGCTCAAACACCTTATTGGGCATTAAAAGAGCGGCCCAAGGCGCCGCTTTGGCGGTCTAGGCGGCCGCTTTGGCATATTGGGTCCACCTAGAACCCAAACCAAAATCGGTTCTTTCCGGATCCCTTCATAAGACCATCGATCCCCCTTCCCCCTTCCCCCCATCCTCCTGATCCTGATACACCCACCAGCGCTAGGGTTTCAAGCGGGCGATGGCTACGTATCTCCACCACCGTCGCCGCCAACTTGCAGCGGACGTCGTCGCCACAGACCTGCAGCCACCGTCCTCGCCACTGTCCGCAGCTGCTGTCACAACCAACGATGACTTCCGTCGCCCTTGTTTGGAGCTTTGCCGTCTCCCACAGCCGGTTGCCACCATGGACAGGTTTCTCTCTCTTCTCTCTCTCTCTCTCTCTCACACACACACCCGCGCGCGTGCTCGCACACACAGACAAGGAGCTTCAGCCCCCTCTCTCCGACATGCATCACACCTCCCTCTCTCTCTCACTCTCTCACAGACACCTCTATGTCTCTCGCCTCTCTCTGTCTCCCCTCTGTCTCGATCTCGCCCCCTCTCTCTTTCTCTGTCCTACACCTTTCTTTGTCTCCTGCTCCCCTCTCTCTGTCTCTGTAGTCTGTCCCTCTCTCTCATAGTGAGGCGGAGAGACTCAGACTCACTCCTCTCACTCTCTGTCTCTGCCCCCCCCCCCCCCCGGTCTCCATCCCTCTCTCACTTTCACACCTCTCACGCTCTCTATCTCTGTCTCCCGCCCCCATCTCTGTCTCTCCACCCCCACCCCTTTCTCTAGCTCACTGTGAGACAGACTCTCATGCCACCCCCAACCCTGAGCCCAAGGGGGCTTCTTCTTCCCTTTGTTTAACTAATTTTTTATTTTAGTATTTTAAGTTTTAATTTGAACTTAGTATGTTCTGAATTTGCTGTTTCAAACGTTATTTGTAGATGTTTGGAAGAAGTTGACAAATAGCAGTTTAGTATTTTCTTTATTCTAAATGTTTCATTTTATTGTTTTTATCTGAAAATTAATTTTGATATTTCATTACAACGTCATTTTTATTAGTTTTCATTTTTATCTCATGCTAGTGTTGTTTCCCATATTTAAATGATGATAAACTTTTGTATAGAAAAAAAAAATATATATTTATGAACTTGACGCCTAGGCGGCGATCGAGGAGCCCAAGCTTGCCTTGGTCGCCTTGTCGCCTTGACAACTATGGGTCATGGTCTTTTTAGCAAGGGGAAAAAGTGTGGAAAATGTGTAAGGGTCGTTCAGATTAATCTAGCTCCACTCTTAGTCTTCACTGATATGGAGTGCCTAGAAACAGAAAAGGACGCAAAAGGTTGATGCCATGATGACAATTCTACGGATGGTGATGAAGAGGAAGAGTGGTGGCAACACCTCTCATGTCCCTTGGGGCTTTTCCCATGGGAGTACGTTGCCCATCTGGGTTTAGTGGCTTCATCTCCCACCATAATGAATCTCTATGAAGGGTGAAGCATGAATTACCACCACTCAAAGGGCATCTAATCTCAACATCATGGGGATATTAGATTATAGGAGTTTCATATATCCCTCAATTTTATGTTGATCCATCACAAACACGGGGTCTTCAGGCAATTTCTGTGAATCACTTCATGTGAATCCTTGGCTTCTCTTTTCTGCATTCATTTACCTGTACATATCTATTCCATCAAATTAACACCATTATGATATCGTTTTTCATTCCTTTTGGGAATGTCATCATCCACCTTTTTGAAGTCTATCTTGTGTACTACCCAAAATTACCAGCAAAATATTTACTGCTGGCATATCTGGAGCCATATTTTCACAAGCTGATCAAGCTTGCGGACACTGTCGGTGACTTCACATTATACGAGCATTATTGATACATCCTTGTCTTGTGGATTGATTGCGATTGCTTTATCTTTTTTTTTTTGGGGGGGGGGGTTCATTAGCCGGTTCGTACTACGATTAAAGGCTCAGTTGCAAGTTGCAACCAATAATCATCTCAAGGTATGATGAATAAAATGACTGAGGTAACTTTGTGCTGTGATGCATTGCTGGTTCCTCTCGCTTTCAGTGCTTTACGCTTCTACTTACCTTGTGTAATTTATTTATTCCAGGGAAACAGTTGATGCTTAAGGTTGCAGAATTAGTTCCCAAGCACCATGGTAGGACGAAGAAGCAGGAGGCGTCAACCAGTTCTTCAACTGCTGGGGCATCAAAATCAGGAAAGGGTGGGAAAAAGAAAAAGTAGGCACATTGATTTTCTGGTTGCCAGCGAATATTTTGTTCATTCATATCCTTTTGTCAAGAATATACTACCTTCAAGCTGTTAACATGCACAATGTACATTAGTTGGAGAAACATCATTCAATTCAACAGACAATCTATATGATGGATTGCAATTCCCATGCATGATCTATGTTCCGTTTGCATCCTAGTACCGAAGACCTACAAAGGGAAAAAAAGGAAAAAAAAAGTGACAAATTTCTTGAGTCTTGTACGCTTTGTAAAGAGAGACTGATCGTATTGGGTTTCTACTAGCTGGACTATGAATCTCAGGGAGTCTAGTTTAACCTTACAAGCGATCTTGAAAAGCAGGAAATATCTGATCATCATGAATCAACAGGTTTTAGGGTGCGTTTGGTGCGGTGCAAAATCTGCTGCACGAATCCTTCAGAAAAGTTGATCATAGTATGGATGCCAAAATCCGGATCTGAAGACAAAACAACAGGTACGTGTTTTGGTTTCCTGAACTTTTCGAATCACCAAAGAATCCTGTGATCAACTTTTCCTGGAAGGCTTTCGCATGTAACGGGTTTTGTATGCTGTGCCAGGCGGACCCTTGGTTCAAAATAATGCATTTGCATCGGATCGTGATGGCTATTTCCTTTACATCATGCCTTTGTATTTTATCGCAAACTAGTTATAATCACTTTCATCAGTGTCCTATGTTAGAAATGGAAGATGAAGGTGACTTTCTAAGTAAAATTTTTACCTAACACATGCTTAAGAGTGAAGAAATGTCTAGGTTAGCGGATCAAATGGCCCTTCACGAAGTGGGTCGCAGACACTTCCGAGGGCTCAGACACTTTGGCAAGAACAACAGCCCAATCTGGCCTTTCTGTTCCATGCACATGAGATACTTGACAAGAGAGATGTTTGAAGGAATAAGACGTGCATGTGATTATGCTCATTGCGATCTTCTAGACCATGCAGATTGCATCCAACCAAAACAGACGGTCTGACGATCATTTTTTTGCAAGATTATCAACAGAGGTGTTGTCGAAAGTTGAAAAGAAAAAGAAAAAAAGTGTTGTCGAAAGTTGGGATATCCTCTTACTAACCGGGGGTAATGCGTTACGATATCCATGATTAGAATCCGCAAGCTGTGGCTGCCCCAACTTCATATACCCCAAGTTGTGGCTGCCCAAAATTTAACGGGAACCGGACATCTATCTCTTAATTTTGGATGTTTTGGTAAAATGAAAAATAGGAAGATAGCCGAAATAGAAACATATGCTTTATTTTTTCTAAGGAGAAGGGAGGGAAAGGACAGTAAGGAGCGGATATATATATATATAGGTAGGAACAGTGAGGGCTGTTTAAGAAAATATTATCCTATTTTTTATTTATCCATGGGGGGAGATGAGAGAAAATAAACCAAAAAGATATATAAAATATGTTGAGAATACAAATTAAGAAGGTTTTCCGAACTAACATTTTTCATACAAAATAGTTTTCCAAACGCAACTTGGAGCCACGGCAAAGGCCATTCCTCATGCATTAGGTCATTTTAGAAATGAGTGAAGGTGTAGGCTCTCGCAGTGATCCCTTACCCATCTACTGGATAGCGTGAGAGAGTAGATATATATATATATATATATATATATAAAGGCCTGCAGGCAAGAGAGGAGGGGATCGACCTTTCTTTGCCGCTACCAGCCCGAGGAGGGGGCCACTGGCTAAGCGGAAGATGTTAACAAGGGACCAAGTTCACCCCCCCTGACGGAAGAAGAAGAAGAAGAAGATGGTGGAGTGGAGGTCCCAATAAAAGATCGACAGGGGGATGACGTGGATGGATGAGGTCACAAAGATATGCCGATCGAGAGATGAACCTTTAATTCTGTGGTTTACATATAGGTTGTTGCTTGTTTGCTCTTGTTATTTTCCTTTACCTTATAAGTTCAAGGAGTCTATACAGATGGAATATAAATGGTGGCATCTGTCGTGTTTATCCCTTTTTCTCTGTTGCACAAAAAAAGATGGAGTCCTTTTTTTTTTTATGGAGAAGAAACTTCCAATTCTCCGTTTCAAAGTTTATTGCCTACTTGCTTTTGCTTCGTGGATGGTTGGATTTTCATATATGTTTTAAGTCCAAAAGCTTTATGTTATTTTTACACAACAATTCCTTGCTCGAACCATTCCCGTAGTTAGTTTGCTTCCAGACCAAGAGGAAATATAAAAGTCAAATAGATGTGTGTATATTTGAATTCGATGTATGGATAGAAAGATAGATACACATGTATATATATGCCCACAATTACCGGGCCCTGTCACTATTTTAGAATAAGTGAAAAAAATGAAATTCTAAAGTTGCATCTAAATTTTCTAATGCCTAAAAGGGGCTCACTCCCAATTCTTCATACTTAAAAGAGACTTATTTACATTTTTTTATATTCTTTTCTTCACATAATTAATGCTTACACCCGCAAGTGCTTCTTACTAACAAACCAATTAATCTGTACATCAAGTATGCCTATGACAAATCGCTTATGGATGTTCAGACTGAGGAAGTAATTGAGAGAAATAATATCCAGATATATAGGTGTTCTCCATGGGCAAGTGTGATAGATTGGACATCACTTAGGCATCCTTACAAACAAGCATCGCATAAGTGTGTGTTGAATCTTTTAGATTGATTTTGATGATAATAAAATATAATTTGATTTTCCGGATAATTTCAGAGAAAAGAATAGACAATGATTCGTTGATTGATGTTTTTATACATCTTAAGAAATTTTTTTTTATCAAGCCTAATCAAGATCACCTCAATTGGAGTTTTCTATATATAGTGAGATATGACAATTTGAAGTTGACAGGACCAATACTACCGGCTTGTTTCTGGGGTAGCACTGTTTTCCAGTGTACAGAGCGTTGTAACATGGTGTCAGCACCACCCGCCACACTAGCAGAATTTGCTTTGAATCACACCCGCTATTCTTTACCAATTTCTTTTTCATTTGAGCCCAACCTTTGCAAAAGATTTGCTATAAATATCAGGTTTCAAATATTTAAATATGAATATAATAATTGATAGAATTTTTTTAGTGAAACGTGATTCATATAGTCGATTCCAAATAATTAAGATAAGACTCTGATGATAATAATGATGATGACGAGATTTCAAAGATTTCTAAATCGTCGGAAAAGTTCCAAAAAAAATGTAAGAATACTCGATGGCGCCCTCAAGAGAAGTTCTTCCAACCATAAAAAGATCTCCATAGCTTGCTCCTTTAACTTGGGGATCCTTCCTACTCGTCTTGACTCAGATTTGCACATCTTTTCTTATTCCTTTGCATTCGATTTGGCTACGTTTATTGTTCATTTCATGTACCTATTATGTGTCTCCCTCCATAAGCGATAATTTGTGACATCGAGCACGATTGTGTGCATGTAAAGGTGGGCTAGCTAGTACCTAATGTCTAGCGTGTGTGTGATTTACTGGATCTTTATCTAATGGTAGAATACCCAAGAAACTTTAGGGAGTGGATGTGAACGACATGGTGATTGAATCATTATAAAAATCTCATTGTCCTCGTGACGTGATTGATTCCATCTCTTCTACCTCATCTGTGCATCATTGCTTTAATTTTTTTTTTGAAAGGAAAACCATGGATTGGTATTAAACAGGAAAGGTGATAACTACACAGGGATTACAAACCGGGGTGGCTGAGGGGTTCCATTCTCTCCTGGTGTTGGAGAGGAGGGCCTCTCTAGCCAGGGAGTGGGCAGCCACATTTACTGACCTGGGGATGAAAGTAATAAGCATAGGAGAGGCTGACAGGGAGAGCCTACAGTCCTGTACAATAGTAGATATTCTCCAAGGGGGGGGGGGGGGGAGAAATACCGTTGATATGGTTGATCACATTCAAAGCATCACCTTCGATGACCACCGGCTGTGGTTGAGTAGCACCCAGTCTGATAGCTTCATAGAGCGCCCTAGCTTCAGCCATATCGGGGGAGGTGGCTCCCACAGGGAATTGTTTGCAAAGGAGAGGAGTTCCCTCTTGATCCGATAATAGAATACCCACTGCTCCTTTACCATTGGAGAAGGCTGCGTCCACAGATATTCTGAGGAATGAATGATCTGGGGGGCGTCCCGGGGGCTGCTGGGAAGAGTAGGGCCTGGAAGAATCTGCAGAGAGGTCGCCCCAGGAGTGCAGGTAGGATAGAGCTTTTGCAATAGATTGCCTTGGATGCTCAGCTTTTCCTTCAAAGGATTTCTTGCATCTGGCCACCCAAATCTGCCATATGATTGCATAACATAAGGAAAGCACTTGTATGTCAGTCTTACCTGAGGAGAAGGGTGGGCTGACCCAGTCCAGAATCCGATCAGCCAGGGGCCTCGGGTCTTCGATTGAGTGATAGTTCAGAGGGGACAATTTCCATGTAGCTCGGGCCGAATTGCATTCAAACAGCAGATGTTGGATGGTCTCTTCCTTCTCCTGACAAATTGGGCAGTAGGGATCCACTGCCGGGGTGCGCTTGGCTATACTGGATTTAACTGGGGTAATACCTGCAACACACTTCCATATGAAAGTTGATATCTTGGGTGGAATCCTATTGTATATGTATGGACTCCAGATAATCTTCCATATATCTTGGCTTGTGAAAGTTGATGGAGGGAGGGACTGTTCGGATAGCAGCATGTAGGCAGATTTGATAGAGAAAGCTCCACTTTGTGTTGGACTCCACACAGTAATATCACTCTGCTGGCTGGGGATTTGCGGGAGTTGAATGTTCAGAATGCAGGCCACTGTGTCTGGTTGAAAGTACTGGTGGAGAAGCTCCTGATTCCACTGTTGCTGGAGAATCAACTGGGAGACCAGGTTAATTGTGGATGGATCGACTCTTGTCTGGGGACAGGAGGACCGAGCCAATCCGGAATCCATCTATCTTCCCAAATATTTGTGGATTTGCCGTCCTGAATCACCTTGAATAGACCACTTTTGATGTCTTTTCTTACAGATAGAATAGCAGTCCAGATGTGGGAGCTCTTAGCAGGCTTACTCACAGTCCAAAAGTCCCTTCCTTTCAGGTATTTGGCCCTCAAGATGGTAGCCCAAAGGGAGTGGGGCTCGGTTATAAATCTCCAGGTTAGTTTCATAATGGCTGCTTTGTTGTAAGTGCGGGGATCCCTGAACCCTAATCCCCCTGCCATCTTGTGAGTTTTGAGTTTGTCCCAGCTACAGAGGTGGATTTTGTGACCATTGGGGTTCTCTCCCCACCAGAACTGGTTTTGTAGTTGATTTATCTTGTGGATGATGCCCTTGGGTAGTAAAGTGGTGGCCATGATGTGTGCTGGAATAGAGTCAAAGTTGATTTTATGAGAGTGGCCCTCCCGGCAGGGGATAGAGTTTTGCATTTCCAGTTACTCAACTTCATACTGATCTTCTGTTCGAGGTATCTATATTGTTGAATTCTTTGTTTCTCTGGCCAGAGGGGGACACCCAGATATAATTCCCCTTTCGGCAGGCATTCAATGTTGGTGGTTTTGCATATATGACTAAGTACATCAGGGGGAGTATTTGGACTGAAAATAAAGCCAGATTTGAATCTATTTATGAACTGACCTGACCAGCTGGAATAAGTGTGGAGAGTGTCCATGTACTCATTGATTTCAGATTCCTCCGCCTTGCCAAATATAAAAATGTCATCAGCATACATCATGTGGGTGACGGCCGGGGCTCGGGTATTCACATTACAGCCGTGAATCTTTCCTGCAGCCGCTTTGTCCCTGATCAGACATGTTAGCACCTCTGCACAGATGATATAAATATATGGGGAGAGGGGGCAGCCTTGTCTAATTCCCCTGGTTGGCTGAATAAAACCTGTGGACTCTCCATTTATGTTGATCGAATATGTAACTGACCGGATGCATTGAAGAACTAAGTCTCTGGATGTAGCTGAGAAGCCCAATTTTTCCATTGCTGCCTCAATAAAAGACCACTCCATGCTGTCATAAGCTTTCTTGATATCAATTTTAAGGCCGAAGTATCCGGTCTTGCCTTTCTTTGACCTTATTGAGTGCATCATTTCCTGAACTATAGTAATGCAATCAGAAGTAAACCTGTTAGGAACAAAAGCATTCTGGTTATGTGAGATGACTTGGTGGAGGAGAGGCTTGATACGGTTTGCAAGGATTTTGGTAATAAGTTTGTATAACACATTACAGAGACTGATGGGCCGGAAGTCTGAGGGGGTGGCTGGAGATTGTTTTTTGGGGATGAGGGTAATGAGGGTATGGTTGATGGTGGAGGGCAAGAGTGGGTGTGAAAGAAAGAGGTGATGAGGTCGATGCATTGGTGTTTAAGGATGTGCCAGTATTTTTGGTAAAAGATAGGGGGGAAACCGTCGGGTCCAGGGGATTTCCGAGGGTCCATGTCTATGAGGGCTTTTTCAATTTCAGCAGGGGAGGGAGGGGAAGAGAAGTTTTGGTCCTCATGGAGGGAGATGGTTCTGTTTGGGTGGGGGAGAGTCGGCGGGTTTGGGGTGGGGGAGGTGGTAGAATAGAGGTGTTTGAAATAGTTTGTGAAGGTATTTTTGATGGCCATATGGTCCCCCGTCCAGCTTCCGTCTGCCAGTCTGATCCAGGATATATTATTGGTCCTCCGTCTGTTCAAGACTTTGGTATGGAAGAATTTTGTGCAGCGGTCTCCTTCCTTTATCCAGTGGGCCTTTGCTCTCTGCCTCCAGAATTCCTCTAGCATCTTCACCTGTTCCCTAATTGATTTTCAAGGCTGGCTTCTTTAAAGATGTTCTCCTCAGTAAGGGGAGGGACCGGAGGAGGTCCAGCTCCTTCTTGATCTCACTCGATTGTTGGGTAGGGTTCTTTACATTTGTCTTCTTCCACTTCCGAATTTGGGTCTGAAGTTGTTGGGTCTTCCGACGATAATTGTAAGAGAGAGGGGTGGAGTTTGTCCAACTGCTTTGGATCACAGCTTCAAAGTCCTTTCGTAGGGACCACATGACTTCAAACTTGAACTTTCTCCCTCTTCTGGTGTTACTTTAGATAAATTTGTGTATATAGGGTTGTGATCACTGCCAATCCGGGGAAGGTGGTGGACCTTTGCTGCCGGGAACTGGAGCCTCCATTCCACATTTGCCAAGGATATGTCCAACCTTTCCTTAATATGCCATTTGACCATCCTGCGGTTTGTCCAAGTATAGGCGGGTCCATCATGACCCAAGTCCAACAGGCCTGTATCATAAACAAAATTCTGGAAGTCCCTCACATGTTGCGGGGTGACACCGGAACCACCAACTTTGTCGCATTGCCCCAGAATAGAGTTCATGTCTCCCGTGAGCAGTATGGGTAGGTCATGGGCTCTTATGTAGGCAGCAAGTTCAGTCCAGAAAGCTTGACGGAGGGCTCTTCGGGCTGGAGCATAAACGTAGAGAAGAAGCCACTGGTATTGGGGAGGATTTTCAATCTGCAGAACAACCCAATTTGCCGCAGCCTGAATAACCTGAGCTTGCACCTGGGGGGTCCACCAGACCCAGAGGCCTCCGGATCTGCCCAACGGGTCCTGAACATGGAAGTTGTCAATATTCCTGGATGCAAAGAAGGAGGTGCTATTTTTTGGGGATGCTTGGGTTTCGAAGAGGAATACTATATCTGGTTTGAGGGAGTGGGTTATTTGGTTTAGGTAAGGAATTGTGGAGTGCCCACCCACACCCCGACAATTCCAAGAAAGAATTTTCATTTGTCCCCCTGCGGCTTTTTGAGGTCAGCCGCAATGACCTTTCCTTTCGTCTGGTCTTCCTTGCAAAAGGGGATGCCTTCAGAGGCCTTGTATTTTGTTCTAGCAGCCTGTTTGGGATTTTTTGCAGTGAACTTCCCTGGATGGAACAGCACATGTGGAAGAATGGGGGGTTCTGGTTTGAGCTTTTTTCCTGGCTTGTCTTGGGAGTCTTTCTCCTCTGGGGCTTCTTTTCTTTTTCCATTTTTATTTGGTGTATCAATAGGGGTGGTACAACTGGCTGGGAGGGGGGGGGTCTTAGTTGGGTGGTGTGGAGGTGGAAGTAATGGGGAGAGTGTTGTGTCTTGGGGGTTTTGGAGCTGGGGGGGGGGGTGGGGTTGGGACAGTGGTTAAGTTCATATATGGGAGGTCCGGTGGCTTGGCTGTTGGGGAAGGTACTGTGTTCAGGTTTATTGGAAGGTACTGTGTTCAGGGAGGATCAGAGAATTGTTGGGACCCGGATCCGGGGGGTTTTCCTCAGCAAATAAAGCTCTTTGACACTTGGGTGGAGGGGGGGTACTTTCTGGCTCCCTGTGGGCAGCAGTAGAATTCTTGTCTCCTCTGTGTTGCTGCGCTGGTGGAGTGCCCGATTGGCTGGTGTCCTTTGTGAGGGGGGTGGAATTTACTCTGAGCCAATCCCCATATTTAAATTCGATCATATCGATCAGCTCCTGTCGCAGTTTGGGTGAGTAGGACTGTTTTATGTGTTGCTTCAGATCTTCCAGCACCTTGCAGTTTTCTGTATCGTGGTCCAAGCAACCGCAATAGTGGCAGAACCAGGGGAGTCTCTCATAAGCCACTTGAAAAGTTCTTTGTATGTCTCCCGGTAGTCGGACTTGGATTTCTGATTTGAGAGGTTTGTTGATCTGAACCGCCACTTTTATTTTGGCGAACCAGCCCCATGAGGAGATCTCTCGGGGGATGGTGTCATAGGGATTTCCCAACTGACTTGCAAGCCTTTTTATGGTGGACGAAGTGAGGAGTTCCTCTGGCAGATCGTAGACCCTAGCCCAAAGGTCAGCATTTGTGAGAAAATATTGGGTGGGTGACAGGTATGCTTCTCCTCTCTGAATAAGAATGAGGTCCCTTTTGAAGAACCAAGGAGATCGCTTACAGATAAGATCTACTTCTTTGGGATCGGAGAATCGGACCAGGTATGAATCACTTGGGTAATCTATTATCTGCCACTCACCTTTTGGTTTCCATATGTTTTCCATCCACTCTTTGAGGCCTGCGACTCTAATATTGGATCTTGATAATACCTTCACTATCAGAGACATCTTCCACCGATCCTGGCTAGCTTGGGCCTCCTCGGAGACGTCGACCACCTCTGACTGCTTCTCTCGGACCAACAGTTATCGGAATCTGCTTCTGATGGCTTCGTCGTCTTCTTGCATCGGCTCGCCATCGGAGTTCGCCATGCCCAGGAGCTGAGAGGACCACAGCCACAGTCAGGGCGGGACAGGGGGGGTCAAGGGGAGTGGGCCCCAGCAGAGGGAATTCTGACGGGGGGGAAAGGGAGGGAGCAGAGGAAGTGGAGGGCTGTCGGGGGGAAAAGGGAGGGAGCAGAGGAAGCGGAGGGGGCAGGAGACGGTGGCTGGGGGGTGATATGGGCAGACTGCAGCAGGGCTGGGGGAGGCAGGGGGGGACCCGAAGCTGGGGGGGGGGGATAAAGGGGATGGCAGTGGATTAGGGTGTGATGAAAAGGCCGGGGGGGGACAAGGATGGCTCCAGGGATGGGGCCACAGGTTTGGGTTTGGTCCGGGCTAGAAGAGGAGGGGGCCGGATGGCGAAGGCACAGAGGTCGACAGTGAAAAGGGGATCGCCGGGAGGGACGAGGGAGGAGGAATGGGGGGGGGGAGGAAGAAGGGGGGGGAGGTATGAAGGCGGGGAAAAAAAGAGGGGGGGGGGAGGAAGTGGACCGGTGCACCCCGAGGAGCGCACTGCGAGTTCCGGCGAGGGCTCGACCGAGGGCCGAGGGCTGGTCGAAGGAGAAAAAAAGGGGGGTAAGGGTTCCGGTGGCAGGCGACCACCGAGGGTTCCGGAGAGGTCTCACAGAGGAGACTTCCGTTCTGATGACACATTGATTCATCATTGCTTTAATTTGATCTTTGTAGATGAAATATTCTTAATCACTCAAATCACCCCCTAGCCCCGCTCTTGGGTGTGTCCATATTTCGCGCCAGATTATTTCTGGCAATGACAGTGTTCATTTAATATCAATCGTGTTGACGGTGTTCATTTGTTGAACAAAGATACACATTTTTAGTCAATTAAATAGTATGTGCATTATCAATTCTGTGATTCAATTTATCAAGCCTCGAGGGTTCAGGTGCTGGACCTCTCCTCATTGACCGCAGTCGATATTTATTTTACATCGACATAAAACCCGAACACCTTTAATTAATTACTAAAGAATTCCCTAAATTCTTGACTAGGTCAGTTGTGGTATGCCCTATCGAGCGATCATGAAGATCACTTATGCATTTTCACGGGACGAGAGAAAGATAAAGAAAGAAAAATGCTCGAGCGGCAACATAGATGGAGAAAGATAAAGAGAGAAAAATGTTCGCGTAGCATCTGTTTTTAGCTCTCTTAGAGCATATTGCAACTTTGGACATTCTCATTGTAATATCTCGGACCTTTCGGATCCTTCTTCGTGGATCCCGGATCTGGTTTTTCGGAGTGTCCAGCTCCGTTGTGTCCAAAATTTCGTTTCGGGCAGCTTTCGTGTTCGGATCAGCGCGATCCGGAGTTGTTTCGGAGGCCCGGAGGCGTTCCGCGGCTTCTCCACGCGTGTTTTTCGATTTCCGGTGTGTGTTTCGACAATTCCTTCGGAACCTCGCTGCGGGTGAACCGGGCCGTTCACCTGGGCACGAGTGGTACCGTTGCGATCGATGTGTCCCAAGGATTCTGGAAATGTAAATTACTATTTTTTGATATTTTTTAGAATTTTCGGATTTTCTATTTAAACCCCCCATTTTTTTTCTTTTTCTTTTTCTTCTTCCTTTCTTCTTCTTCCTCTCTCACGACCGTGGCCGCCCTCTCACTCTCTCTCTCTCCCGTTCGAGCGCGGCGACCTCCGTTCCGGCTGCAGACGGCGGCGGTGCGACGGCGCGAGGACGTGGGTGACGACGAGGAGATCGTGCGGGCGTGCGGCGAGCGTGGGAAGCGTGGGGAGGCGAGGTTCTATCGGCATTCTTCGTGGTTTCGGGCTTGGATCGGCGCGTCTCATCGCGGACCGGAGGTAGGGTGACGTTCCTTAGCCTCTTGTCTTCCTTCCCCGTGAGTTTCGGCTCGAGACGAGGTCGAGAGGGGTTTATTTTGAGCCGGGAAGGGTTGATCATGCCGCGGGGTGAGTTCGTCCGATCCATCGTTTTGAGCCCCGATTTCGCGATTTAAGGGCGTAGGAGCATGCTAGGGGGCTTGGGGGTTTTTCTCTCGCCATTTTCCCCTCCATGGGGCTTGTTTTGAGGCCGATTGGGCGATTCCGGCGGGGTTCGCCGTTTTCGCGCCGGTGAGCGATGTGCGGTCGAACCAGTGGCCGCACAACCCTTGTGCGGTGATGTTCGGACCGTTCATCGGCTCGGCGCGCTTTGGCTGGGCTCGGCGCGCAGTGGGCTTGTGCGGTCTATCGTGAGACCGCATATCCTGTAGTGCGGACCCATAGCGACCGCCCAACCCTGGATTTTTGACCGTTGAGTTTTACCGTTATACAGCGCGCCGGGGTGAGCGGCTATGAGATGGCCGCTAACCCTTCGTGCGGCCAGGGGCTGGCCGTACGTCGTCTGATGCGTTGACCGGGTGTGCGGCTAGGTCTTGGCCGCACAACCCTTGAACGGTTAATCCCTAACCACTCTTCCCTAGTGCGGTGTAGACACGCCATTCCTGACGTCTCCTGAGTAAATCTCATATTACACTATGATACCCCAAGGCGGCCTTCACATTTTTAATTACTCTGGTGATTTCCTATTTTTATGAATTTTTTTACATTTTTTTGAATTATTCCGTGAAAAATCATGGAAGTGTCCAGGCGCCTGGACACCTCCATCAATGACCAAAAAAATAAAAAAAATCAAAAATCATGGAGGCGTCCAGCTGCCTGGACGCCTCCATCAATGCAAAAATAATAAAAATAATATTAATAATCATAAAAAAACAAAACAAAAATCAAATAAAAATATATATATTTATGGAGGCGTCCAGGCCCCTGGACGCCTCCATAAAAATAAATAAAAAGTATATAATGCCAGCTTTGGCATAAAAAGACAAAACATAAATAAAAAAATATATATATTAATGGAGGCGTCCAGGCCCCTGGACGCCTCCATAAAAACAAATAAAAAAAATCAACATGCCAAGCCTGGTATAAAAGACAAAAGAAAAATAATAAAATAATATATTTATGGAGGCGTCCAGGCCTGTGGACGCCTCCATCAACTCTCTCACGGGCGCCGCCCACCGAACGACGGTTTGTCGTGTGTGAAAAAAGCCAAATTATAGAGACGTCCGGTCAGCTGGACGCGCCCATTTCTGAATCACGAGGCGCCGCTCACAAAACCACGCGTTGTGCCAAACCGCGTGCGGCCGTCGTCGGTTTTCGGTGGACCTGCTTGAGGCGTCCGGGACCCTGGACGCCCCACAAAAGTATTCCAAAAAAATCAATAAAAATAGAATAAAATATTATTTCGGCCCTGATGGAGGTGTCCAGGGTCCTGGACGCCTCCACCTTCCGGAGCTCTATAAATAGAGGCCCACCCCCTCAGTTCTAGGGGAGCTAAGCAGTGATCCGATAGGCTGCCGGAGCCCAGAGGCTACGGAGTCATTCTTCTAACCCGTGGGGTCTTTTGTAGGTGGAGGTTCTGCCGGCTTCTCGGGTGCCCACGCTCGCGAGAGGAAGGTCGTCTTCATCCACCGCGCTTCTACGTCGTCCCCACGCTGCCGGAGCTCCGCCGAATTTCACCACCGGCACATCCAATAAGCCAACTCTTTCCTTTTCTTCGTAGTTCTTTGCATTCATCATCTCGCATCCATCATCTCATTTTCCTCCTACTCGAGTCCGAGAGGGGTTTAAAAGATAACACCAACCAGGTGTGTGTCTTCCCGTTATTTCGTCATTTTTATTGCAAGGATATGAATACTACACATTCATCTTTCTAAGCCACTTGTCATTTGTTTGTCGTTGTTTTGCAAGGGTAGCCGAGGAAAGCCCTCTCCGTCGGCCGGCCGGAAGGAGAGGAAGAAGCAACCCGCCATGTCCCGCTCTTGAGGTAGGCGCGATCACTTTCTTATTTTGGGGTCTTTCGGCCCCTGGCGATCACATCTTTTCATCGAGGCCGCGGCGAGTCACTTCCCCAATGGCCGTTTAAATTTCTGTTCTCATATTCTCTTTATATCCTGTTATATTTCGTTTATATCATCGAGGCCGCGGCGAGTCACTTCCCCAATGGCCGTTTAAATTTCTGTTCTCATATTCTCTTTATATTCTGTTATATTCTGCTCATATCATCGAGGCCGCGGCGAGTCACTTCCCCAATGGCCGTTTAAATTTCCGTTCTTACATTCTCTCTATATTCTGTTATATTCTGCTCATATCATCGAGGCCGCGGCGAGTCACTTCCCCAATGGCCGTTTAAATTTCCGTTCTTATACTCTCTCTATATTCTGTTATATTCTGCTCATATTCTCGAGGCCGCGGCGAGTCACTTCCCCAATGGCCGTTTAAATCTCTGTTCTTATATTCTCTTTTATATTCTGCTATATTCTGCTCATATTCTCGAGGCCGCGGCGAGTCACTTCCCCAATGGCCGTTTCAATTTTTGTTATTTAATTTCTGCACCATTCCCGTCCCCCCGAGGTCGCGGCGAGTCACTTCCCGCTATGGCCGTTTGAACCCCATATCTTGTTATATTATACTTGTCCCGCTCGCCCCGCCGGAGCAATCTCCCGTGGTGGCCCCTTCTCTCTCTTCTCTCATCTCTGTGTTGCAGCAAACAGCAAAACAAACAAAAAGAAGAGCCCGCGCGCTCTCCGCATCCTCTTCCTCGCACCATCGAACTCCGAACCGCGTGACGTCGCTCACAGATTGGCGATCACGGTGGGACCTCTACTGCTTCCTTTCGGCTACCCTTGCAAGTTCGGCACCACCCGTGCCTCTCCACCTTGGCGCCCGCGCGCGCCCCCGTTGTGCTCACGGCAGCACTATCAGTTGTGATTGATTGTTTGTTTATTATATGTCTGTTATTTCTGTTGTTTTCTTACCCTATATATCTGTCAGCATTCCATTGCATACATCTATTCCTCTTTTCTATCCTTTTTTCATTTTTTTGAGGATCGCCCTTTCCCGGTGAAGGAAGGACTCTCCGTTTGGGAATTCCTCTCAACGGACTAGAATCTCCTACACTGGGACCTCCGTAAGTCCCCGACATCGAAGAATCTCCTCTTCGTTCACTGGGCTGGTTGTACCATTGAAGTTCCCCGGAGTTAGTCATTTCATTCGCGGTGAGACGAGAGACCCTAGCTGACACGGCGGTGAAACAAATTGGAATTAGGGTCCTTCCTATTTTGTGTGAACTTCTGATCTGGCTAAAAATATAAAAAAAAATCATCAAAATCAAAACAAAAAAAAGGGACGTAAAGCATTCACTTGTATGTTAATCCATGCTAATTGTTTGCTCGTGTATGTTATTACGCTCTCGAAAAACATGATGGATGGCTGAATATAATTACAATTGTTTCGAGGCCGACGCCTTCCGTTATGGGTCTCAAATGTGTGACCCAGGTCACGACTCTTATGGGGTCTACAACTCAGACTGGGGCTATCATCCTGACCCACAGGTTCATCCCATGGACGTTGGCCCGTCCTATAAGTCCTCATATGGAATACAGGCCACTGTTAGTGGAGCTTCCCCCTCCACTAGTGTTCCCTATGCCTGGGATTTCATGGCTTCTCATGTCGACTCTCTCAGCTCTCAACTTGGAGCCTTACAGGCTGTTATTGAGAGGAAATTTCTTCCTCCTTCCCCTCCTCAAGCCAACCCCCTTCACACTTTCATGAATAACATCACTAAAATGGAGAAGGATTGGAAGGAGAGAAGAGATGAGTATGGCATTGAGAATATGAGTGAGCAAGAAGTTCTCCCAAGTTTTAACGATCAAGTGGACGCCGTCTGCCCACCATCCATTCATCACACTAATCCATACGGCTCTCCGCCTCCACATCCACATCTATATACGCAAATTCCTCCATGTCAATATACGTCACCTCATCTCATCAACACGCCTCCACCACGGCGTCCATTTGAACTTGATGATCATAAAGAATTGGAAATGGCACATGATGAAATTTATGAAGATTTTGAATATACACCTACTCCGAGTTTTCTTCGTTTCCCTCTTCCACTGCTCCCACAAGAACCCCCTGCTCAGGATGAAGCCACTAGTTCTACCCCTGCTCATGAGTCATCATGGTGTTACGATGACGGGTTTACACCCCAACAACCCGCATCAATGCACCATTTATCACCTTCTACCCTTAACCCCCCACGTATCACCAAAATCCGACGTTTCCTACGTACCAAGCCTTCTACTGTCACCCCTTCAATTGTACAAATAACCCCCACACCATTGGCTTCCACTGAGCATTCCACTAACTCTTGTTCCCAACCGAGTAATCCTCCATCGTCTCCACCTAAAACCTCCACTAGCCTTGTAACCCCGAATCCAACCATTCCTATTCCTCCACTCCCCTTACCTAAACCCGTGATTAACCCTGAGCCGGGCCCATTGATTGTTGCACACGAGCCAACCTCGTCTCCTCTCGAGAACAAGGAGAAGCCCGTCGTGTCTCAACCTCCACTTGCCCTTCCTATAGCCCCCATCATTGAATCTCCATTACCCGTTGAGCCTGTTGTCTCAATCTCGCCCCCTTCCACCACCTCTCGGAGTGGGTGTCTTTCTACAAATACATGTGCCAAAGATGATGTTCAAGAATCGGACAAGAAGAATTTGGCCACAGCAATGCCATTCAAGATCCAAGATTTAATTTGCCGAATGCCGATTCGGGTTCTTGTGCCGGTCACCTTTGAGAATGTCGAATTTCCATCTGCACCAATGCCCATCAAGAAGGACCCTCAAAAATTGGTGCTGACCAAATCAGGGGCCAAAATAACCACGATCACATTACTCATTGGCCAACATGCTTTCAAGGCTCTTATTACCCCTTGTTCGGTCATAGTCCAAATGGCCAATCAAAAGAAGGGGTTCTCCTCATGCATAGTGATGACACATTCTACTGCCGAGGAGATGATGAACTCTATGCTCAGGGGTGGGTCAGGGCAGTTCTTGTTGGAAGCTTTTAACATCATGTCTACTTCCCACCAACTCCCATGCGAGGGACGAACGCCTATGCTACCCAGCATGACCACGTGTGATATTCCAACAGCCTTGAGCAGTGCCCCAAAAATGAAGCTCCTTATGCCAAGCATCCAACTTCCAATGATAGACACCGTTCATCTGCCACGGGAGTTATTTCCAAGGGAGCCATTTCATGTCAAGATCCCTACTTCACAAGCGGAGCTCTTAAATCTTTGTTTTGATATTTTGCCAAGAGAGTTACCGTTCATGTATGAATGCCCAAAGGGCCTTATTAGAAGTCCGTCAAATGAGAGCCTGTGGGCCCTGACCATACTAATGGACCCGATTGGTCAGAGAAAGAAGAGGCCTTCTGCCTGGGCACATCATTGGGATCGGCCTGCAAACCCAAAAGGCCAAGAAGCCATGTTGAAGGTTGAGAGGCCGCACTATGAGAGAGTATCTGCCAAGAAGAGGGAAAAGCATAAAGTGAAGCTTGAGGACAATAAATCCCTTGCTGAAAGAGCCCACATCAGTTCATCCACTTCCTATCCCAGTTCATCGCTGCTCATGCTGCTATTCAGCTTCTTTTTATGGGCAGTCCATTGGTTAAGGAGACGCCTTTTGTCACCTAAATCTAAGCCATCAAGCTCCTCTGCTCTAGGGTCCCTGAACCCTCACATTCCTCGTTGTCCGGAGCTTCCGGATCCCTACATTCATCCCTGTCCGGAACCTCCGGACCCCTCCCCATTTAATTCCATGTCTTTATCCATCTCTCACCCCCATCCGAAACCTCCAGATTTCTTATCTTACTCTCCATCTCTCTCAGGGCATCGCGCCCCTCCTTCCCATATCCATCCAGAACCTCCGGATTTCTTATCTTATTCCCCATCTCTCTCAGGGCATCGGGCCCCTCCTTCCCATATCCATCCGAAACCTCCGGATATCTTGTCTTATTCTCCATCTCTCTCAGGGCATCGCGCCCTTCCTTCCCATATCCATCCGAAACCTCCGGATATCTTGTCTTATTCTCCATCTCTCTCAGGGCATCGCGCCCTTCCTTCCCATATCCACCTGGAACCTCCGGGCCTCTCCTTCTTTCGATTTATCCTTTTGTTCTTCCAAGTCATCACGTCCTTCATTCTTTTCACCCCTTTGAATTGTCTTTTTACACACCTCCCAGGGCATCGGGTCCCTCATGATCTTCTTCCTCCGGAACCTCCGGATTCATTTCCCCATGATTCTCCTTCTTTACGTCCGGACCCTTCGGATCCGCCTCTCTCGATCCATCAATTTCTGATTCCTCCTGATCCCGCTCCCGGGTTCGACCCGGTTCCTTCCACGTTAACTTCCTCGGGCACCTGCCCGTTCTCACACTGTTTCCGAGGCTTTAGTCCTCACTGATTTCTTTGATTTCTTCTCATCCTGTAAATTCTTCTAGGTATCTTTCACCTAAATCTTGTTTTATCCCCCACTTATTTAAAATAAACCGCCCTAGTTGGAGGATTGTTGTATAGGAGGAGCCTTACTGGTATTTTGTTAAGATGTCTTGGTGACGATGAGGTTTGGAAATGTGTAGAAGAGACGCACTCGGGTGTGTGCGGTGGCCACGTGAATAGTCAGATGCTCGCCAAGAAGATCATTCGTCAAGGCTTTTATTGGCCCACTATGGAAGAGGATTGTGCTGTCTATGTCCGTAGGTGTGTCAAGTGTCAACTTCACGCCGATAAAATCCATTCACCATCTTCCTCACTTCACCCAATATCCTCCCCGTGGCCTTTCTCCATGTGGGCATTCGACATTATTGGTCCCCTAGGTGATCCCAATTCCCTCACCAAGCAGAAATCTTTCATCCTTACTGCGACGGAATACTTCACCAAATGGGCCGAAGCCGAAGCTTACGCGGAAATCAAGGCGTCAACAGTCTGCAAGTTCATCATGAGGAACATCCTCGCCAGATTCGGCGTCCCAAGCACGATCGTCACCGACAATGTGCCACAATTCATTTCTCAGGACCTACAGGACCTCTGCAAAAGGTATGCAATTGCATTGCATCATTCATCGCCATATTACCCACAAGGTAACGGCCAAGCGGAGGCCACCAATAAAACATTGCTCAAAATCATCAAAAAAAAACCTGCGAGTCTAGTAAGTTTTCAGACTGGCCAGAAAAGCTTATCGAAGCTCTATGGGCCTATCGCACTTCAATCCGTACCCCCACCGGGCAGACTCCATTTGCCATTACTTATGGTATGGAAGCGGTAGTCCCGTGCGAGACTCTGATCCCTTCTCTTAGGGTACAATTGGACGAGGACTTTCCCCTCGACGATCGTCGTAATTCACTCCTCGCCCAGTTGGAACTCTTGGATGAGAAGCGACTGGCCGCTGCCGAACACGCGCGTGTGTATCAAAATAGACTCGCTCGCTTTTACCAAAAGAAAGTCGTTGAGAGAAAATTCAAAGTCGGTGAGATGGTCGTAAAAAGAATTTTTGTCAAACCTGGAGGGCCGCGTTCTAAGCTCCAACCCAATTGGGAAGGACCATTTGTAATTCAAGCCGTGTACCCTGGCAACGCCTACAAGCTAATCAACGCCGAAGGGACCGAGTTATCCCACCCTTGGAATGGGCTTTATCTTAAGAAATACTACCCTTAGCACAAAACAAAAAAAATGATGAAAAGATAAAAAACATCAAAAAACAAGGAAATATTGAAAACCACTAAAAATATGGAAAATTCAAAATGCCGATGCCTGGCAGGCACCATGTAGTTAAGTCCCTGCATCTAACCTTCATGTTAGGATAGGGCCCATTAAGGCTTGGTAGGCACCGGGTCTTGGTTTGCCAGAACCGTGGAGACCCCTGTCCGGCCACGTCGGCCTATGCTCGCTCGAAGGAAGCTAACATGTGTTCACTTATGTATTTTATTCAAAAAAGTTGGTAGCATCACCTACGGTAGGGCCACACCTAGAAGATCTCCGGAAGCTGTAATCTTTATTCTTTTCTCTTCGACCAAATGAGACAGTCGGCGCCCTTAAAACGCTGAGCATGAGAAACCGAAACTCAAACCCCAAAGGCAAGAGTAGGACCCATTTCCTCGAGCATCGATCAGAGCACGAGAAGAGGGCAGTGTCCCCGCAGGCATACGAAGAGGGAGCCCACCAACGTCAAACGACTATATCTCCCTCACAGAAAGAAATACAAAATCAAAATCAAGAGAAAAGCCTGGTCGTGACCGTGCCTGGTACGATAAACGGAACCCCTCAAAGCAAAAGTCTGAATCCACAAAGGGGGGCCGTGGAATGTAAATGCTCGAGATTTGGTCCGAAGTTGTCCGAAAGGAAAGAGTTAATGGGCCCTTATTCGCTCGCCGGGTTAACGGCTTTGCCGGTCCTCTCAGGAGGTTTATCCCCTACGCTCTTCCTTCTCCCTCTAAAGATGAAGGTTCGATGGAGTTTCTGAAAGGTGAAAACTGCCCAGGGTCTGCGACCTTATTTTAATATACACATTTTGGTTGCCTACTTTGAAAAGCAAAAGCTATCGCTGCGAAGGAGTCTCTGTGTTTCTGGCTGGTCAAGACCCCTGTTTACCACCTTGATGTCTTCTTGTTTAACCTCGGGCTTAGGCCAATGCAAGCGCGTCACCTATGGGTGCGACGGCGTCTGATTCCGGGTCAGCGTCGCGCGGTTGGTCGTTAGGGTTCCAGGGTGTTCCATCTTATACCATCTAGAGTTGTGAGGAAACAGACCCGGGTCGGGCAAATCATCTACCTCAAACACCTTTTGGGTGAATCCCTGTGGTCGGAAGCAACTGGGAGCCTAAGCATGGCATGACGGTATTGTCATCAGGGTAAGTCTTAGCCGGCGGGATCGTCATTCGAGGGGTCTAGAGGCCCAAATCAACCTAGATGTGCACTTAAGATACCTGGGAGGTTAGTAAGAAACCCCTGTCTCACGTAGGTTAGGTGCCATTTGGGTGCTTGCCGGGCGTTAGCAATAAAAAAATTGAAATGATAAAAGCACAAAAAAATGGAAAAGAGAAATGTACATATTTGCAAACAAAAAAAATCTTTTTATGATGAAACAAAAAAATATCAAATATAAAAAAAAGAAAACAAATCAATTTTGCATGATTACATTTGCGTGCAGCATCTCACTTTTAATATCGCTTGCATTCGTGTGCTTGCCTGTCGCATTTATCATCACCGCATCTTTCCCTTGCCTTCGTTAAATAAAGGCTTGGCCCCTTGACCAGTTATCAAGGACAGTCACAGTGACCATTTGCTTATTGAGCAAGGGGCCAAGTCAGAACAGAAATTCTGATTTGTTTGTTTCAGTGATATGTGCAGGGATTCAGGTAACTGAAGCAAAGGTGAAAAACAAACAAACCAAACCTTGTGTTTTATTCCAAAAAAAAACCAAAAAATTTACATCAAGTTCCGCCCTCTCTCTCTGCATTACTCGTCCCACTACTCTCCGGGCAAAACACTCTCAAAGGTGCTACCCAACTACGAAAAGCGGTACTCCTGCCGCTCTGTACTCCTCTTCCTATTCCCACATCCCGGCGTTGATCCACGAAAGCAGCAGAGAAGCTACCAACACGAAAGCCACGCTCTCGTGCTTTTCGGTAGCGCTCCTCACCATCTCTCAGCCACTGTTCAGCAAGACCAAGGCCGATTCGGAGTTCGAATAGTTGGGCCTCCATGGCCCTTCGCTCCTCCCTTTCAGCCAAACTGTTGGCTCTTTCTCTCTCTGCGTTTCTTTCCCTCTCTGCCCGTTCTCTCTCACGGTCTTCCCTCTCTAACTGGAGAGTGATCCTCAGTTCCATAGCATCCCTGGATGAGTCGTCATCAGGATGACGCCGCAGTTCCCTCTCCAGTTCTGCTATCCTAGCCTCCTTATGCGCAGCTTGGGCAAGCGCTTCTTCCGTCTCCTTTTCCTGCCGAGTGTACCATCTCAGATACGCGATAAGGCGTAAACAAAGAGAACTCAACGCTGAAACTTTTACCTGTATACGGAGCATTCCTTCTGCCTCCGCAGCACGCTGCGTGGCGTGAGCAAGTTGCTCATGAAGCGAGTCAAGTTCTGAGGTGGGAATCCACAAGCTGGAAGAGGCACCACCTACTCCCATCGCTGGGGAGGCTGCGCCAATCTGGGCATGCTGCGACCATGTGAATTAGCAGCCAACATCTGGAATCTGGGGTTTTAACTAGGAACGTACTGTACACCTACCAAGGCGCTCGTAGCTCCGCGGGCATCGCCCAACTGTTGTTCCATCTCTGCCAAGCGAGTTCGTAAATTCGCTATCATGGCATCCCGGACATCCTGCAGCCTTACAAGTCAGCATTTTTACCAAAAAAAACAAGAAAAGGAGAAAGAAGAGAAGAGAAAAAGGGGAAACCTACCTCCACAAGTCCCCGGGGTTGGAACCGTTCTGCGTACTTTGTCCTATATAGACGCAAGTAGTCCTCGCTGTCCCGCGCCTGTGATTCTACAATCGTGCCACCCCGTTGCCAGTCCTCATACTGTTCGGGGAATCGCACGCGCCAGTCAATGCAAGTCGCCGGTCCCCGCGTCTTTCTCCCGACACGAGGTGGCGCAGCTGAATCCACCCATTCTTGAGCCAGTCCTAAAGTCCTCATAACTAATCGTAGCCGAAGCGGCTCGATTTCATTCAGGCAGTGCATCCATAGTTCCCGTCCGAACCGGGCACGACTTGCTAGAACCCACGGCTGGTTGGCATCGACCATGTCTGAGTAGGGTCTCCAGTTTACCATCGCTGCAGGGAACTCCTGTAGCTCCCGCCTTAGCACCATCAGTTGGTAGGTTAGGGGTGCCGCACTCATGATGGGTTCCCACCGCCTGGCTAGCGGCACCATCACGGGTCGCCAATGTCGAGCTCTCCCCATGGGGAGGTAATAATAGCTCCATAGCTGCTCGGCGCAGGTCATCAGCACCTTGCGAAAAACACAAAAAAAATACAAAACAAGCAAAACCAAAAAAATACCTGGATGAATGGTGTGAAACCACTCACAGTCATCTCACGATCCGTTTCTTGGAATAGGCCTGCAAACAAGTGTGCCAGCATGGCGGCTCCCCAGGCATAATACCCTACTCTTTCAAGGTCTGACAGCAGCTCCAGGAAGCAACATTGGATACCATCCCCTTTCGAGCTCAGTACCAATCTCCCCAAAAGGAAGAGGAGAAATCTCCTCAAATCTATGTTACATCTTTCCCAGTTGCCGAAATCTGTGCAGTACACGGCACGGCATCCTATTTCCATCCTTTCCATGAACTCTTCTGAGGATTCGTCGTCCCGCCGACGAGTGTCGGTGAGCCCTAATGCATCCATGAGGGACGCCCTAGCTACCGACCTGTTCTTCCGACCATCTAGGTCCAAACCCAGTAACTTCTGGGCACCTTCTCTGTAGTCCGCGTAAGTGACTCCGGTCACTGCCTCGCCTTCTACCTTCAGGCTTGTGATCCGGACCACATCCTCCAAGCTGGGCACCATGTGCCCCCAGGGCATCAGGAATGCCCGGCTCACTGGGTCCCATCTCTCACACAAGGCTTGGATCAGGACTAGGTCAAGCTGGATCGGCTCGATCCGAAGGAAGGTACCAAATCCCATCACGTCTAGCCTCGCCTTCTGAAAATCTGGGAGGCCCCTGTACGCTGCTACTACCAACTCCCATAAGATTTGTGATTTCATCACAACCTACACATACAAGGAATGGGGGTGAGGTTTGGTCAGAAGAAAGGAAGAAAAAATGAGAAAAGGGCAAGAAAACTTGGCTTACGAGTTGTGATTGGGCCCTTTCGCTGAAGTGCCCTTCAAAGTCTGAAAGCCTCCTGGAACTACTACCACTGGACCTGCTTCTCTTCGAGGAATGGGAAGATTCGCCCTCCATCCAACTCTCAGAATTTTGAACTCCTCCTCTCCCGTAAGAACTTGTGCTCCTCGAGTTATTCCTCGATATACCTGGGAAGATAAAAGGGACAAGAATTTATAGAAATGGAAGGAGTGCGGGCCAAGATTGCCTCCATCACCTGTCGATGATAGCCCTCGCAATAAGACACCGGCCAAGCGGCCCCATGTGTCGCTTCACCGCTCGCACAGGGTGATTGACTGGACGAAGAATAGGACGAATAGCCCCTATGTTGTCTAGGGATACCCTATCATGTTTTGGAGGACGCCCGCAAAATTTGGCACAACATCCGGGAAAAGGAACTAGGGCCGTCAGTATTGACTTCGACGGCAGATTCCCGTGGAAAATGGTCACAACAAGACGTGATTCTCCGCTCGAGGCGGAGTCTCGACAGATCCGTCACATGGGAACAGTGCAAAGGAGAAGAAGTGTAGGGAAGAAGGAACGCACAAGAGGACAAACAAGCATCAGAAAATCAAATCACTCCATTCATAATTCTACATAAGCTGTCAAAAACATCATAAACATAAAGAGGTGACGGGTCCACTAGCCCGCCAATCCTCACCATCACTCATCTCTCCGGGCACTCTCCTCCTCTCCCCCGAGGTGAGGGTCCCTCAGAAGCCTCCGGGATCCCCGTGCAGTAGCACCTGCCTCGCCTCTGGGCGCCTGCTCCGCAGCAGTGACTCGCTGCTCCTCCCCTGGCGTGGCGAAGAAGCCACTGGCGGCAAAGCGACCGGACTGGCGGAGTCGCTCCCCGAACTCTCGCGCTCTCTCGTAGCGCGTCTCCATCCCTCCTAGCCTCTGCACGACGGCCTGAAGGCCCAGCTGGAGCTCCCTCACTTGGGCCTCCAAGGCCCTCCTCTCGGTCAGGTCCCGCTGTCGCTCGGACCTTCTCTCGGCTTTCTCTCTCTCTGCCTCTCTCCTCATCATCTGTAGAAGAACCCTTAACTCCAGGATGTCTGGAGAAGGTCTCTCCTCACCGCGATGCCGCAGCTCCGCTACAGTCGCCACCCAGGCGTCACGCTCCTCTTCCGCCCGGGTCGCGCGGGCCACCGCACCGGCAAGTTGCTCCCGGAGGGAGGCAATCTCGAGAAAAGGGGCCGAGGAATTGGAAGATCCGCCAACCACTCCCACCGTCGCTGTCTGCTGGGCACGCTGGAACAAAATAAACAACGGCCGTCAGTGAAACTCCAAAATCTGAAGTTAAAAGTGCGGCACATAACTTACCAGGAGCGACAACTCATGTTGAGCGACGGCCAGCTGCCGCCTAGTCTCTGACAGTTGGGCGCGCGAGCCGCCGATGCCACGCGTGTCCCCAGCTTGGGGAAGCCCCGCGTAGCTCTCTCTCTGCCGCCGCAGGAAGTCGGCACTGTCCTGCACCAGTATACCCCCTTGCTGTCCAGGGAGACGTACGGGCCACTCCTCGAGCCTCGCCTTGCCGCGACTCTCCCTCCTGACGCGGCTCGGCTCGTCCGCACTCGCCCACTCATCGGCCAGACCCAGGGTCCTTGCCATGTCCTGCACCAAGAAAGGGGTCCCACATCAGTTAAAAAGAACGCGTCCCCTGTCTAGGACGCGTCCATCATTCAAGTGCGACACTCACCGAACCCTTTTCCCCCTCGCGCGGCCCGCTTCAAAACCCAAAATGAATTAAAAGAGGAAGAGATCGAAGGACCTACCGGACCGTGTTCACCTCCTCCCACGCCATCGGGCCCCCCGGGTCCCTCGGGGGCCCGGAGCGGCCCTTCCTCCTCCATGGACGCCGTTCCGTGCTCGGGCGCGTCCCTCCTTGGGCGAGGGGTTCCTCGTCCCTCTCCACCTTCGCCGTGGTCAGGCCCACCGAACTCCATCGATCAAGAGGGAGAAGACGAAGACGGGCCAGCGAGTTTCGACAGAAGGCAGGGCTCGTTTGCGGGTAAGGCACGGGAGAAGAAAGGTCGCCCGGCGCTTTAAATTTGAATTCAAGGGTTAAGACGCGTCCTCACGCCTGGACGCGCCTAAAAGAAAGAGAAAAGGGGATCCCTCCGTGCGAGGCGTAGTTCCCTGCTGTTTAGGGTAAGGTCTCGTGAAGCGTGCCTCGAAACAATTTGGTGCAAGAGAAGAAGTGTAGGAAGGGAAGATCGCTACAGGACAGAACGTGTCACATCAGTGGTCATTGTCAAGATTTTGTCTGGATCTCCTTTGTACTGTGGTGCGATTCTGCTGTGATTCTGCTACTTTCTGATGTTGCTAACCTTTGCTAATCTGTGCAGGTTTTACTAACGGACGTCTTTGTCCTGTCTCCTGTCCCACCTTTCATTGGTTGGTCCCACCATGTCATGCATCGTAGTATATGATACGTACGCTACTAGAACATGCCGAGGACCGTGCGGCCCGAACGAATCCGGGATCTGAGTTCCCCTTCAACAAAAACGGTGATGATCCCGGAAGAATTTGGGTTGTACGGATAGGCCGTTAACTTGTGGTAGAATGGGGACGACGGTTCCATTCAGTGAGTTGGTGCGCGGATAAACGGGCCCCAGCCCAGTATCAGCTCACCGGGTCGGTATCCTGACCCGTTCTTCACAAGTTGACAATATTATCCTTGGCTATTTTCTATTTTAGTTTGTTTTAAAATTTTTCTTTGAACCCAGCATGCATTCATATAGGATTTTGATTTATTGCGGAAAATCATTCAAGTGATTCGATTGCGAAAGGCCGTTGTGCTTCAATTCCTACAAATATGAGATATTCCACTCCGAATAACATACTGAGTTTCCTTGAAACGGCCCTACGTTGCTCTTCCAAAAGAGACCCTTGTTTGGACAGACCCTCAGATATTCCTTTGCTTTTGACCTTGTTTGACCCACCTTGGCCGCAGCACTTCCACATTGGCTGGTAACCGCTCCCCAAAGGTGAAACCTCCGGTTTATGACCCAGGTACTTCCACACCGAGAAGTTGGTCTCCTTTTCGTGCCTGAGCGCACATCTCACCCTCCCTTATTTGATCTCCGTCCAAGCAATCGTCAATATTTGAAAGACCTTCTTCAAGGTCGCCTCATTGAAACTTCAGGAAAGATTCCAAACAATAACGTCAAAAGCGTGTCTCATCACACCTTGGCATCAACTTATCAGTCCACTCCCACTTCATTTCACTCCACTTCGATACCATTCCACTACGTGTCGCTCCCTTGCAAAGCAGATGCCAAGGCGGGGCAGCTGTAGACACGCCATTCCTGACGTCTCCTGAGTAAATCTCATATTACACTATGATACCCCAAGGCGGCCTTCACATTTTTAATTACTCTGGTGATTTCCTATTTTTATGAATTTTTTTACATTTTTTTGAATTATTCCGTGAAAAATCATGGAAGTGTCCAGGCGCCTGGACACCTCCATCAATGACCAAAAAAATAAAAAAAATCAAAAATCATGGAGGCGTCCAGCTGCCTGGACGCCTCCATCAATGCAAAAATAATAAAAATAATATTAATAATCATAAAAAACAAAACAAAAATCAAATAAAATATATATATATTTATGGAGGCGTCCAGGCCCCTGGACGCCTCCATAAAAATAAATAAAAAATATATAATGCCAGCTTTGGCATAAAAAGACAAAACATAAATAAAAAAATATATATATTAATGGAGGCGTCCAGGCCCCTGGACGCCTCCATAAAAACAAATAAAAAAAAATCAACATGCCAAGCCTGGTATAAAAGACAAAAGAAAAATAATAAAATAATATATTTATGGAGGCGTCCAGGCCTGTGGACGCCTCCATCAACTCACTCACGGGCGCCGGCCACCGAACGACGGTTTGTCGCGTGTGAAAAAAGCCAAATTTAGAGACGTCCAGCTGACTGGACGCGCCCATTTCTGAATCACGAGGCGCCGCTCACAAAACCACGCGTTGTGCCAAACCGCGTGCGGCCGTCGTCGGTTTTCGGTGGACCTGTTAGAGGCGTCCGGGACCCTAGACGCCCCCATAAAAGTATTCTAAAAAAATCAATAAAAATAGAATAAAATATTATTTCGGCCCTGATGGAGGTGTCCAGGGTCCTGGACGCCTCCACCTTCCGGAACTCTATAAATAGAGGCCCACCCCCTCAGTTCTAGGGGAGCTAAGCAGTGATCCGATAGGCTGCCGGAGCCTAGAGGCTACGGAGTCATTCTTCTAACCCGTGGGGTCTTTTGTAGGTGGAGGTTCTGCCGGCTTCTCGGGTGCCCACGCTCGCGAGAGGAAGGTCGTCTTCATCCACCGCGCTTCTACGTCGTCCCCACGCTGCCGGAGCTCCGCCGAATTTCACCACCGGCACATCCAATAAGCCAACTCTTTCCTTTTCTTCGTAGTTCTTTGCATTCATCATCTCGCATCCATCATCTCATTTTCCTCCTACTCGAGTCCGAGAGGGGTTTAAAAGATAACACCAACCAGGTGTGTGTCTTCCCGTTATTTCGTCATTTTTATTGCAAGGATATGAATACTACACATTCATCTTTCTAAGCCACTTGTCATTTGTTTGTCGTTGTTTTGCAAGGGTAGCCGAGGAAAGCCCTCTCCGTCGGCCGGCCGGAAGGAGAGGAAGAAGCAACCCGCCATGTCCCGCTCTTGAGGTAGGCGCGATCACTTTCTTATTTTGGGGTCTTTCGGCCCCTGGCGATCACATCTTTTCATCGAGGCCGCGGCGAGTCACTTCCCCAATGGCCGTTTAAATTTCTGTTTCCTATATTCTCTTTATATTTTGTTAAATTCTGCTTATATCATCGAGGCCGCGGCGAGTCACTTCCCCAATGGCCGTTTAAATTTTCGTTCCTATATTCTTTCTATATTATATTATATTTTGCTCATATCATCGAGGCCGCGGCGAGTCACTTCCCCAATGGTCGTTTAAATTTCCGTTCTTATATTCTCTCTATAATCTGTTATATTCTGCTCATATCATCGAGGCCGCGGCGAGTCACTTCCCCAATGGCCGTTTAAATTTCCGTTCTTACATTCTCTCTATATTCTGTTATATTCTGCTCATATCATCGAGGCCGCGGCGAGTCACTTCCCCAATGGCCGTTTAAATTTCCGTTCTTATACTCTCTCTATATTCTGTTATATTCTACTCATATTCTCGAGGCCGCGGCGAGTCACTTCCCCAATGGCCGTTTAAATCTCTGTTCTTATATTCTCTTTTATATTCTGCTATATTCTGCTCATATTCTCGAGGCCGCGGCGAGTCACTTCCCCAATGGCCGTTTCAATTTTTGTTATTTAATTTCTGCACCATTCCCGTCCCCCCGAGGTCGCGGCGAGTCACTTCCCGCTATGGCCGTTTGAACCCCATATCTTGTTATATTATACTTGTCCCGCTCGCCCCGCCGGAGCAATCTCCCGTGGTGGCCCCTTCTCTCTCTTCTCTCATCTCTGTGTTGCAGCAAACAACAAAACAAACAAAAAGAAGAGCCCGCGCGCTCTCCGCATCCTCTTCCTCGCACCATCGAACTCCGAACCGCGTGACGTCGCTCACATGCGGCTACGGCCTAACCATTCAGGTTTATTACCGTTGGGAGAAGAACAGCCAATATCGGACCGTTCATCACCCACGTGCGGCCGTGAATGGTCCGCACATCAGTTGGCGGGCCCGTGGTGGCCGTTCATCTTCTCGTTGGACCTGGGGTAGAACGGTCACGTCCTGGCCGTTTAAGCCTTGTGCGGCCCTTATGGGACCACACATCCCTGAGCGGCCCGAGATGGACCGATTAAGGGGACGGGTCGTGTCGGCTTGTCTCTCGTCATGCCAAGCGGTACCGAGAGATGTGTTGTCGGCTTCTATCGTCGTACGACGGTGATTTGTACGAGGAGCGTTCCTCGTACCGTCCGGTTGTGACGTCGTTTTCCGTGACTTGAGAGTCTACTCCTTTAGTGACCCTCCACTAGTCGTAGCCTACCAGTACACGGTACCGGTCGCACCAGGGAGTGGTGTACGGGCTTACCCTTAGAGGCGGTTTGTGGACCGGTTGCCGTCGGGCCCCACGTCTTGGAGCCAGAGTCCGGCTGAGGGGAAAACCGGTCAGAGGGCCAGACCAGGGACGTGCGGTCTGTGTGTGCACACGTGGTTGGGGGCGGTTGGACCCACGTCGACGGGCGTGACCCCAGCTAGTCACTTGTTTGTGGTTACTTGTGTGGTGTTTGTGCCTTGGTAGGCGCTACCACGTCAGGCAGTTCACCTGCGGTGCGGTGTAAGTCGTCAGGGGACGCTACTGGCTGTGCTTCTAGTGGGAGGTACTCCTGTCGAGTACGGAGTGACAGACTGTCAGTCGTGTGTTTTCGACCTTCGGATTTTGTCGGGTCGACCGTTGAGTTTCGGTTGTCTCACCGTGGCACGTGTGCCGGTTTGCGTGCCATAGGGTCCTTGTTGTGTAGAGTACATGGCTTTCCTTTCCGAGGTACTCTCCTACCGCTAGCGTAGTGGTTTCCCGTCCTACGAGGTAGGGTTCGAGGGATCCCTACTGAGTCTTGTTCCGAGACTCATTCCCTGCGTGTTTTCACCATGTTTCAGGTGAGGCGCCGCCCCGGGGGAGCGCGTCTGGGGTGCAGCGTGGTGCGGGTGCCGAGAGGTAGTGCCAGAGGTCAGAGCCGGGGTATGCCCCGTGTAGCTGTACTTTCTTTTCTTGTCTCTGTACTAGTTGTGGACTACTGTTGTTATATTGTGGACCATGTAAAATGCTAATTTATTTCCTGCTTTTTATTATAACTGTTTAATTTCTGAAATTATTTGTGATGCTTGCGTAGTTTCCATACCATCCTTCTAACCCTTCCGAGTCTTCGGACTCGTGGGTGGCGGTGCGAGTCTCGGGTTATCGGGCCTTCCCGGTAATCGGATTCTCGGGTCGTTACAGCTGGTATCAGAGCGCGGTTGTGGAATTACATGAGAATCATAGGTAATTGTAGTGGTTCACTTGTCCACAGCAATGATGTACAGTTAACACTGGCATCGGGCATCGTGTGTTTTTCTTGACCATGCCGTTTTCGTGTTTTCTGTCTTTTGCTTCAGGAGCGAGTATGGCGCCGAGGAGGAGCACTCGCTCTCAACAGGGGCAGTCGGCTGGAGGTCAGGAGATCCAGCAGGGGGTCTGGGGGGACCAGGAGGAGCATAGTAGAGCGCCAGTAGGAGCTACCGAGGCCGCGACTACTACGAGGGTTCCGGGGGCCGAGGATTTCTTCCGTGGCATGTACCAGCTTATGTCTCAGCAGTTCGGTGGAGAGGCTGGTGAGGGCTCGTCAACAAGGGGTGGGCCAGGCCGAGCAGTGAGGGACTTTCTGCAGTTCCATCCACCTTACTTCAGCGGCCAGGCAGACCCTGATGCGGCTCGTGATATGCTTGATGAGATGGAGCGGGTGTTCAGTTCTGCGAAGAGTGCTGTCGAGGACAGAGTGGTGTTGGCCTACAACCAGTTGCAGGGTACGGCTTGGAAGTGGTGGTCTTCCGAGTGGAAGACGTCCTTACAGCTTTGTCCACTTGAGCAAGTCGAGTGGGATGACTTCGTCAGTGCTTTCGAGCGTACGTACTGTCCAGATTTTATTGCTATGCAGCGGATGCGGGAGTTTCTGGAGCTGGTGCAGGACGACATGTCCGTGTTGCAGTACACGACCCGATTTGTCGAGCTAGGTCGGTATGCACCTCACATCATGGAGCATGAGAGGGTGAAGACCGCGCAGTTTTTTCAGGGCTTGAGGCAGGAGCTGAGGCACCATCTGATCGCGAACGGGGCCACCGATCTAGAGACAGCGTCTCGTGTTGCGGTTTCTTTGGAGATGGATATGCAGAGGACCCGAGGACCGATCAGCCAGGGACAGTCTTTGTCAGGTCACAGCCAGCAGTCGGCTACCCAGCAGCAGGGTTCTTTCCAGCATGCGATGAGTGGTTCAGGAGTGCCGGCACAGGCAGCGTCGGCGATAGGATCTACGTCCTTTGGCACGAAGGTCAAGAAGTTTTTCAAAAAGGGTTCGGCAAGAAGAAGTCCAAGGATCAGGGGCAAGCTTCATCGGGCAGTGTACAGTAGCCGATCCCTTTACAGCGTCAGGGATCAGTGGGTGGGTCGCGAGGACCGTGTCTACGGTGTAGTGAGTTCCACCCAGACAGGCAGTACACGGCGCCGATTATCTGTTTTCGGTGTGACCAGCCAGGGCACATGGCGCGTGACTGTCCTCAGAGGCCGCCGCAGCAGCAGGTTCCCCAGCACCAGAGGCAGCAGCAGCAGAGACAGTATTCGCCGCTACCCAGGTCAGCTAGTGTGGGAGGCAGGCAGAGAGCTTGAGGCCAGATCACGCACATGACCAGGGCAGAGGCAGTGGCGTCGCAGCTCGTGGAAGGTACCGTTCTGATTTTGGGTTGTGCGGCTCGGGTTTTGTTTGATTCTGGCGCGTCTCATTCGTTTATTTCGGAGGATTTCGCGCTGAGTATTGAGGAGCCGGTGACCCAGTTGTCCTATGATTTGGCAGTGGAGTTACCTTCGGGTGATTTCATGATCACTCCGTATTGCTTCGATCAGGTTCCGGTTTGGATCGATGGGCGGAGTATGCCAGGCAGGTTGTATGTGTTGCAGCTTCGAGATTATGATGTGATTCTAGGCATGGATTGGCTCGAGACTCATTGAGCGGTGGTAGACTGTGGAATGAAGAGAGTCTACTTCCAGCATCCGAGCAATCCGTTCCACCTCTTCTCGATTCCTCATTTCTGCTATTCGAGCCCGTCGGTTGCTTGTTTCTGGTTGTCAAGGTTTTCTCGCGTCCATGGTTGTGTCTGACCGGATGGAGCCGAATGTCGAGGACATTCCGGTGGTGTGCGAGTTTCCCGACGTTTTTCTCGAGGAGTTGCCTGGATTGCCTCCCCAGCGGGAGATCGATTTTGTGATCGAGGTTGCGCCTGGTACGGGACCTTTAGCAAAGGCTCCCTACCGTATGGCCCCCGCTGAGTTGAGGGAGTTGAGGGCGCAGTTGCAGGAGCTGCTGGACAAGGGGTATGTTCGTCCTAGCGTTTCCACTTGGGGTGCGCCCGTGTTGTTTATGAAGAAGAAGGACGGTAGTCTGCGACTGTGCATTGACTATCGACAGCTGAATGAAGTGACCATTAAGAGCAAGTATCTGTTGCCACGGATTGATGATTTGTTTGACCAGCTCCAGTCTGCGCGAGTGTTCTTGCAGATTGATTTGCGATCCGGTTACTATCAGCTGAGAATTTGCGAGTCCGATGTGGAGAAGACTGCATTCAGTACGAGGTACGGGCATTATGAGTGTTTGGTGATGCCGTTTGGGCTCACCAATGCCCCAGCAGCCTTCATGGACTTGATGCAGAGGGTGTTTCATCAGTATTTGGACCAATTCGTGGTCATCTTCGTGGATGACATCCTTATTTATTCGCAGTCTACCGTGGAGCACGCGTACCATTTGGGTGTGGTGCTGCAGACGTTGCGAGATCACCAGTTGTATGCGAAGCTCAGCAAGTGCGAGTTTTGGCTCGGCGAGGTGTACTTTCTGGGGCACGTGATTTCTGGTGATGGCATTTCCGTGGACCCCGCCAAGGTCGAGGCAGTAATGCAGTGGCCGAGGCCGAGGTCGGTGACGGAGATCCGGAGTTTCTTGGGGCTTGCGGGCTATTATCGCCGGTTTATCCAGGATTTTTCTCGTATTACGGCCCCGATGACTAGACTCACGCGGAAGGAGGTGCCTTTTGTCTGGTCTGAGGAGTGTGAGCAGAGCTTCAGGGAACTGAAGAGATTGCTCACCTCGGCTCCGGTGTTGGTTTTACCTTCTGGATCGGGAGGTTTCGTGGTGTGTACAGATGCTTCTGGCGTTAGATTGGGAGCTGTGTTGATGCAGCATGGTAGAGTGGTGGCTTATGCATCTCGGCAGCTAAAGTCCCATGAGGAGAACTACCCTACCCATGACCTTGAGTTGGCGGCGGTGATCTTCGCGCTGAAGATCTGGAGGCATTATCTGTATGGCGAGAAGTTCGAGGTGTTCACTGACCATCAGAGTTTGAGGTACGTGTTCTCGCAGAGGGACCTGAACCTCAGGCAAAGGCGTTGGATGGAGTTCATGAAGGATTATGACTTCACCCTGTCTTATCAGCCGGGCAGGATGAATGTCATCGCCGATGCCTTGAGTCGGAAGGTCACGGTCAGTGCCTTGATGTTGAGGAAGTGGAGGCTCTGGAAACAAGTGCCCGAAGTATCCTTCAGGCTCAAGATTCCCCAGGAGCCAGGGTTGGCAGTGCTTGCGAGTCTGACTGTCACTCCTGCTATCCATCGTCAGGTGACAGAGGCTCAGCATGCGGACTCTGAGTTGCCCCGAATTTTGGCGATGGCTGATGTGGAACTCGGCGAGGACGGTGCTGCGAGATTTCGCGGCAGACTGTACGTCCCAGCGGAGGAGTAGATTCGTCGTGCAGTGTTGCGCGAGGCTCATGGGAGCAGGTACACCGTACACCCGGGTGCGACAAAGATGTATCGGAACTTGCGGAGACAGTTCTAGTGGCCTGGCATGAAAAGAGATGTCGCAGAATTTGTGGCCAGGTGCCTGATCTGTCAGCAGGTGAAAGCGGAGCATTAGCGATCAGGAGATACTCTCCAGCCCTTGGATGTTCCTGCGTGGAAGTGGGACCACGTGACCACGGATTTTGTGGTGGGGTTGCCGAGGACCCCGGGTGGGCAGGACAGTATTTGGTTGCTGGTGGATAGGCTGACGAAGGTGACTCAGTTGTTACCGGTCAAAGTCAGCTGGAGCGTGTCCAAGTTGGCTCGTTTGTATGTTGAGCGGATCGTGCCGTTGCATGGGATTCCCATTTCGATCGTGTCAGATCGGGATTCGCGCTTCACTTCTGGATTCTGGAGGAGTTTCCAGCGAGCTCTTGGCACAGAGTTGGCATTTAGCTCGGCGTATCATCCTCAATCAGATGGTCAGTCAGAGAGGACCATCCAAACCTTGGAGGACATGCTGAGATCCTGCTGCCTGGAGTGGCAGGGGAGTTGGATTCACCACCTGCCGTTGGTGGAGTTTGCCTATAACAACAGCTATCATTCGAGCATTGGTATGGCTCCTTATGAGGCATTGTATGGGCGTCCTTGCCGGACTCCACTTGATTGGTTTGAGGTTGGTGAGCGTGTTGTGACGGGACCAGAGTTGGTGCAGCAATGCGTGGATGTTGTGCACTTGGTTAGTCAGAACATGTTGGCGGCCTAGAGTCGGCAGAAGAGCTATGCTGACCGTAGGAGGCAGCCTCTCGAGTTCGCTGTGAGCGATCGTGTGTTCTTGAGAGTTTCTCCGATGAAGGGGGTGATGCATTTTGGACGGCGTGGGAAGCTGAGTCCCTGCTACATTGGTCCTTTTGTGATCTTGGAACGCATCGGTGAGGTTGCTTACCGGTTGCAGTTACCCCTTGAGTTGGCATCGGTGCATGACGTGTTTCACGTCACAATGTTGCGGAAGTATGTGCACGATGACTCTCATGTGCTCGAGTTTTCTGTTTGGCCCGAGGTGACTCCAGATCTTTCTCTCCCAGAGTTTCCCATCCGCGTGGAGGATATGCGAGAGCAGCGCCTGCGGAACAAGGTCATCCCCTTGGTAAAGGTGGTGTGGCAGCGACACTCTGGTGGGGAAGCTTCTTGGGAGCGTGAGGACGAGATGCGTCAGCAGTTCCCGTACCTGTTTGAGTGAGTCTTCCTCTTCTTTCCCCTTGGATTGTTCTCAATTTCGAGGACGAAATTCCTTAAGGGGGGAGGGCTGTAATATCCCGGACCTTTCGGATCCTTCTTCGTAGGTCCCGGATCTGGTTTTTCGGAGTGTCCAGCTCCGTTGTGTCCAAAATTTTGTTTCAGGCAGCTTTCGTGTTCGGATCAGCGCGATCCGGAGTTGTTTCGGAGGCCCGGAGGCGTTCCGCGGCTTTTCCACGCGTGTTTTCCGATTTCCGGTATGTGTTTCGGTAATTCCTTCGGAACCTCGTTGCGGGTGAACCGGGCCGTTCACCTGGGCACGAGTGGTACCGTTGCGATCGGTGCGTCCCGAGGATTCCGGAAATGTAATTTACTATTTTTCGATATTTTCCAGAATTTCTAGATTTTCTATTTAAACCCCCCATTTTCTTTTCTTTTTCTTCTTCTTCTTCCTTTCTTCTTCTTCCTCTCTCACGACCGTGGCCGCCCTCTCACTCTCTCTCTCCCGTTCGAGCGCGGCGACCTCCATTCCGGCTGCAGACGGCGGCGGTGCGACGGCGCGAGGACGTGGGTGACGACGAGGAGATCGTGCGGGCGTGCGGCGAGCGTGGGAAGCATGGGGAGGCGAGGTTCTATCGACATTCTTCATGGTTTCGGGCTTGGATCGGCGCGTCTCGTCGTGGACCGGAGGTAGGGTGACGTTCCTTAGCCTCTTGTCTTCCTTCCCCGTGAGTTTCGGCTCGAGACGAGGTCGAGAGGGGTTTATTTTGAGCCGGGAAGGATTGATCATGCCGCGGGGTGAGTTCGTCCGATCCATCGTTTTGAGTCCCGATTTCACGGTTTAAGGGCGTAGGAGCATGCTAGGGGGCTTGGGGGTTCTTCTCTCGCCATTTCCCCCTCCATGGGGCTTGTTTTGAGGCCGATTGGGCGATTCCGGCGGGGTTCGCCGTTTTCGCACCGGTGAGGGATGTGCGGTCGAACCAGTGGCCGCACAACCCTTGTGCGGTGATGTTCGGACCGTTCATCGGCTCGGCGCGCTTTAGCTGGGCTCGGCGCGCAGTGGGCTTGTGTGGTCTATCGTGAGACCACATATCCTGTAGTGCGGACCCATAGCGACCGCCCAACCCTGGATTTTTGACCGTTGAGTTTTACCGTTATACAGCGCACCGGGGTGAGCGGCTATGAGATGGCCGCTAACCCTTCGTGCGGCCAGGGGCTGGCCGTACGTCGTCTGATGCGTTGACCGGGTGTGCGGCTAGGTCTTGGCCGCACAACCCTTGAACGGTTAATCCCTAACCGCTCTTCCCTAGTGCGGCTACGGCCTAACCGTTCAGGTTTATTACCGTTGGGAGAAGAACGGCCAATATCGGACCGTTCATCACCCACGTGCGGCCGTGAATGGTCCGCACATCAGTTGAACGGGCCCGTGGTGGCCGTTCATCTTCTCGTTGGACCTGGGGTAGAACGGTCACGTCCTGGCCGTTTAAGCCTTGTGCGGCCCTTATGGGACCACACATCCCTGAGCGGCCCGAGATGGACCGATTAAGGGGACGGGTCATGTCGGCTTATCTCTCGTCATGCCGAGTGGTACCGAGAGATGTGTTGTCGGCTTCTATCGTCGTGCGACGGTGATTTGTACGAGGAGCGTTCCTCGTACCGTCCGGTTGTGACGTCGTTTTCCGTGACTTGAGAGTCTACTCCTTCAGTGACCCTCCACTAGTCGTAGCCTACCAGTACGCGGTACCGGTCGCACCAGGGAGTGGTGTACGGGCTTACCCTTAGAGGCGGTTTGTGGACCGGTTGCCGTCGGGCCCCACGTCTTGTAGCCAGAGTCCGGCTGAGGGGAAAACCGGTCAGAGGGCCAGACCAGGGACGTGCGGTCTGTGTGTGCACACGTGGTTGGGGGCGGTTGGACCCACGTCGACGGGCGTGACCCCAACTAGTCACTTGTTTGTGGTTACTTGTGTGGTGTTCGTGCCTTGGGTAGGCGCTACCACATCAGGCAGTTCACCTGCGGTGCGGTGTAAGTCGTCAGGGGACGCTACCGGCTGTGCTTCTAGTGGGAGGTACTCATGTCGAGTACGGAGTGACAGACTGTCAGTCGTGTGTTTCTGACCTTCGGGTTTTGTCGGGTCGACCGTTGAGTTTCGGTTGTCTCACCGTGGCACGTGTGCCGGTTTGCGTGCCGTAGGGTCCTTGTTGTATAGAGTACATGGCTTTCCTTTCCGAGGTACTCTCCTACCGCTAGCATAGTAGTTTCCCGTCCTACGAGGTAGGGTTCGAGGGATCCCTACTGAGTCTTGTTCCGAGACTCATTCTCTGTGTGTTTTCACCGTGTTTCAGGTGAGGCGCCACCCCGGGGGAGCGCGTCTAGGGTGCAGCGTGGTGCGGGTGCCGAGAGGTAGTGCCAGAGGTCAGAGCCGGGGTATGCCCCGTGTAGCTGTACTTTCTTTTCTTGTCTCTGTACTAGTTATGGACTACTGTTGTTATATTGTGGACCATGTAAAATGCTAATTTATTTCATACTTTTTATTATAACTGTTTAATTTCTGAAATTATTTGTGATGCTTGCGTAGTTTCCACACCATCCTTCTAACCCTTCCGAGTCTTCGGACTCGTGGGTGGCGGTGCGAGTCTCGGGTTATCGGGCATTCCCGGTAATCGGATTCTCGGGTCGTTACACTCATCCTTTGCGGGGGTATCTTGACGATTTCTAGAATATAGGACATTGCCGTAGTTTTTCAACATGCTTGGTTTTTTTTCATAAATTCACATCGTCTTTGGATTTTTTTACAAATTTACAACTTCGGACGTTTCGGCAATTTGTGGGGTTATGTTAACGAATTCTGAGTTGTCTAAGACATTTCTGTAATTTTTCAACATATCTGGGTTTTCTCTACAAATTCATAGAATATGTGTAACTTCTTTTATAAATCAAGAAATTACAACATTATATCATTGTACAAATTACATTGAGGCACTTCCACGTAACAAACCCCCGCCCGCCTTCGTAGGACACGAGGCATAACGAGACACAATGGTACAAGGGCCATAAGGAACGCGAAGAACACAAAGAACAAACACATGGGACGCTTGGTGCTCCAACTTCTCAAACTCTTAGTGTGGCTTCGATGCTGGGTGCTGATGCCCCTTTTGAACCCCCGAGGGGGCATTTATAGGGGCTTGAGGGTGGTTTCGGTTCATGTGCTCCTCCCTTCCTTAAAGTGCATGCAAGTTTGGGTGGGGATTCTCACCTAGATCGGATCTCCCTCCCCTCTCTCGGGATGCATGTAGGTCCGAGTGGAGAAGTTTCCAACAACTCCGGGTCTCCCTCCTAGGTGTTGGCATGCATGTAGGTCTGGGTGGAGGCTCCACCAAGTTCGAGTGTCCTTCCCTCTCTTGGCATGCATGCAGGTACGGGTGGGGGGTTCTCACTTGGACCGGACCTCCCTCCCTCTCTTGGGGTGCATGTAGGTCTTGGTGAGGAGTTGGATCGGACTTCTGTCTCCTCTCTCGGAGTGCATGTAGGTTAGGTGAGGTGTCCAGCTGGACCGGACCTCCCTCCTCTCTCTCAGGGTGCGTGTAGGTCCAGGTGGAGGCTCCTACCTAAACCGGACCTGCCTCCCCTCTCTTGGGGTGTCGGTAGGTCCAAGTGGGGGCTCCTACTTGAATCAGACCTGCCACCCCTCTCTTGGCATGCGCACATGTCTAGGTTGGGGGTTTCCCCACCCGGTCCAGGTGGTAAGATAGTGAGGAGAGAGAGGAAGAGAGAGGGTAAGTTGGTGAGGGGAGAGAGTGAGAGCATGAAGATCCCCCATTTCCTTCTAGGGCTATAAAAGGCCCAGGCTTGGTGGCTTTTTGCCTTACTTTGTTGTTTGTGTTTTCAGCCAGCCCTACCACGTGAGGGAGGGAGCGTTCTTTGGGTGCTTTCTGCTTTATTCTTTTCACATCTCTTGTCTTAGAGGGGAGGTGTTGCCTTCCATGGATTTCACTTTCACACTTCTCGGGCACCTCGTAAGGGTGGAAGAAGACTTGTTTTGTCTTGTTCTCACAGCGGAATCGCGTCATCTTGAGCCGCTCATCATGTGTTTGTCGCGACACGTACATGAGACCCGTGGGGTTTCTGCATGCAAAACATGCATGAATTTTGGAACACGTGTGAATTATGTCATGCCGAACAAGCGTGGATTTTTTCAGATTTGCAAAATATGTGTGAATTCCATCATGGGAAACACGCGTGAATTCCGTCGTAGCCAACATATATACCTGAATTCTGTCATGCCAAACACACATGCATTCGCGACCTCACGGTGTTGCGCTCTCTCTCTCTCTCTCTCTGGCTCAGACGGCTCCAAGTTGTGGCATTGCTCTTTTTTTTTTCTCAGATGACTCTTAAAATTTTCAATGGTACTGTGTACGATGTCTCAGTTTCTGCTTGAGGTGAGTAGGGAGACACTTGAGGCTACAGACTAAGTCATCGATGGACACATCTGGCCTTACTTCTAGTGGATAGTACTCCTATCACTTGAGAGGTAGCGGCTATGGTTTCCTTACGACGTGGTTTACTACCTTGGCGGCTCAGTGTGTAGAGTTCTTTAGTTGTAGTTCTCCGTCACCTCTGTTATTTACTTGCTGTTCTTGTTAATGGTTTACTGCATTGTTGTATTTATCGTTGTGTGGTAGGGATCCGCGAGACTCCTACTGAGCCAATGAGACGAGACTCACCCCCTTTATTTTTCAAGTGAGACGAGGCTCACGTACAGTGCTTCCTTGGCTCCTCGAGGTATCGGAGATCAGGTTTAACTGCCAGTTCGCCAGAGACGAGGTATGCCCCGTGGTCTTGTACTTTTATTTCTGTTGACTGTACTTGTTATGGACTTGGAGACCTGGACTATATAACTGTTTAATTCAATAGTTACTATTTCATGTATTAATTTAATTGTGCACCTTATATTCGTGCATTTGTTTTAGATTCTTGTACACTCCCACGTCAACCCTTAACCCTTCCGAGATTCTCGACTCGTGGGTGGCGGGTCAGGATTCGAATGGTATTGGATATTCCCGGTATCAGGATTCTGGGTCGTTACAGAGTGTTCTTTAGGTGTTTTTTACTTTGTTCTTTCACATCCCTCGTCCCGGAGGGGAGGTGTTGCCTTCCATGGATTTCACTTCCACACGTCTTGGGCACCTCGTAAGGGTGGAAGAAGGCTTGTTTTGTCTTGTTCTCATAGCAGAATCGAGTCATCTTGAGCCGCTCATCATGTGTTTGTCGCAACACATGAGACCCGTGGGGTTTCTGCATGCAAAACATGCATGAATTTTGGAACTCGTGTGAATTCTATCATGCCGAACAAGCTTGAATTTTGTCCGGTTTACCGAATATGTGTGAATTCCATCATGGGGAACATGCATGAATTCCGTCGTAGCCAACATGCCTGAATTCCGTCATGCCAAACACGCGTGAATTCACGGCCTCGCGGGATTGCTTTCTCTCTCTCTCTCTCTCTCTCTCTCTTTGGCTCGGACGACTCCAAGCTGTGGCGTTGCTCTTTTTTTCCCTCAGACGGCTCCCAAAATTTTCAATGAATCTATTTAGTTATCGGCTTAATCATCGGCATTGACTTTATACCAACTTGCAGCCGTTGCTAGAATAATTGTAAACTTTATTTTCCTTGATTAATTTAAGAGAAATAACGGGTGCAACAGTCCATGATAAGGTTTGTTGTAGTGTTGGGACAAATCAATTTGGATGTATCTCGGTACAATATGGGCGAGCGAGACCCAGACTGACTCGGCCCAATCACCCAACTTAAACTCTTTTTATGTTAAAAAGTTGAAACAACTTAAACCGACTCGGCACTGTGTTGTCGATGGGATCCATCCCAGTGGTAAAGTTGCCTAGCTCACACCTGTCCTAGTTCATGTCGATCGGAATTCCCCTTGGGTGGGGCTTACTACTTCACTGAACTACTTTCACTATATATGCCATGCACAATATGATGCAAGGGAATAACCAAAGCAGGAAAGCTAAAGGTGGGCATCATGTGTAGGATCCCAAGGAGCCCTTGTCATCTCGTCAACAAAAGATGAGGTATATATAATAACTAGCTTGGGAGATTCAAGAGAAGCCTAAGCCCATCTTTCTAACTACTAACCACCGGCCATTCCCTACACAAGCCTCTCCTCTTCCTCCTCCCCACCCCAACCCCAATCCTTTCAAAAGGGAAGTGCTGTTCAAATCAAGGCCCTTTGGGGGCCGGGTGTTTTGTAACAGCAAGTGAGAAAGGGACAGGAAGTGCAGACGTCACCCATGAATAGGTAACATTTTCCCTTCTTTTTTTTTTTTTAAAGCAGGGAAGGGGGGGAAAGAAAAGTTAGAAAATGTTGAATTATGGAGGGCAAGTAGATTCCATGGCTGGAGAGGGAGGGGCCGCCTCCGCCGCAAACTCCCACATATATGCTGAAGTCTCTTCCTTCCAATTCCTTCCTTCCTTCCTTCTTCCTCCCTTAATTAATTTTTTCCTTTCTTTTAATTTTAGATATCTCCTCACTAACACCAGCATTCATGTCTCTAGCTACTGAAATGGTACAAATTAATGATTTAATATTTTCTCTCCCGTATTAATTAATTACGTACTGTCCTATGTGGAAGAGACAGGATGGAGGAACATTAAATTAAGGAGCTAATTAACTTGAGGAGATCGTAGAACACTTGATTATTGCATGTGTGGGGGGAGCTATCATGTGTTTCTAATGGCTTGATCATATAGCTAGGTTTCAAAAGCCCCTCCGGGAGCTGCACTCTGCTGGCAGAGTGGGAGGAAAAAAACCTGTTTCACGAGACTCTGAGGTTGCTGCCATCCTTCCAATGACACCTTTTACTAAGTGAGATGCCACCTGTTCCCTCTGCGTTATAAATGGAACAGGTTCTCTGGGTTGTTCCCATCCTTCTTCCTTCTGTCACTCTCTCTTCAAGGGGGTGAGTGTGCTGGAGAGCAACAACCTCCATCTGGATTGTCTTTACTTCTCTCTCTCTCTCTCTGTCTCTGTCTCTGTGTGTTCTTATCCGGTGAGAGAGAGATAAATATAGGTTTTGCATGTTGCCGACAACCATGTCTACATCCACCACCATCTCTGAGGAAGCCAGTGTTTCCTCCGGGCCAAGAGCCGGTGATGGCAGCAGTCTAAAGCCTCTGTTGCCTAATTGCATGTCCTCGCACTACGCCGAGCCACCGGAATTGAAACCCAAGAAGAAGAGAAACAAACCTGGGAACCCAGGTCTCTCTCTCTCTCTCTCTCTCTCTCTCTCTCTCTCTCTCTCTCTCTCTCTCTCTCTCATATATATATATATATATATCATTCACTTTTTATTCCGAAAGGAATCTGGGCCTTCTCTTGCAACTGCATTTAGCTAGGTATGCTGTTAATCTGTAATGTACACCATTATTTTTCCTCCAAACCAGGATCTGGGTTTTCTCTAAGAACACAATTTAATTAGTTATGCATCCAAATCTCGGTACTTCGTTGTCTTGCCTCTCTAACCATCAATTGGCTTTCTTCCGTGGTTTCAGACCCAAACGCCGAAGTGGTGGCCCTGTCCCCAACAACCCTAATGTCCACAAACAGGTACCCGTGCGAGGTCTGCGGCAAGGGCTTCCAGAGGGAGCAGAACCTGCAGCTGCACCGGAGGGGCCATAACCTGCCGTGGAAGCTGAGGCAGAGCGACGGCAACGCCGCCTCCGCCAGGAAGAAGGTGTACGTGTGCCCGGAGGCGACCTGCGCCCACCACCAACCCTCCCGGGCGCTCGGCGACCTCACCGGCATCAAGAAGCACTTCTGGAGGAAGCACGGGGAGAAGAGGTGGGCGTGCGAGAGGTGTTTCAAGAAGTACGCTGTGCTGTCGGACTGGAAAGCCCACATCAAGACCTGTGGAACGAGGGAGTACAGGTGTGACTGTGGAGCCGTCTTCTCAAGGTTGGTATCTTCTTATCCTAGCTAGCTTTGATCTGATTTTTTTCCCTCTTTATTGTCTTCCTCTTTCCTTTTTAGATCCCCCTTTTGATCCGAGTTTCTCGTTCCTTGTTCACACTTTAATTGTTCACTTCAATCTTTCATATATATATATCTATATATATCTATATTTATGTTTGCCTCAGTTGCTTGCTGTTGTGTGTGGGATGTTGCATGCGTGCATAGGTTTTGGGGAATCCGATCGATGGTCACATAAATGGCAGAGCTGTATGACGGTACATGTGGAAGCCCTTGCATGTGGAACTTTAATCTCCTGTTCTTCTTTTGGTCCTGATCCCAAGAGGGGATCTATGTCCGTCGCCCTTTCCCTGTCATAGGTTTGTTATGAAGCTTATATATGGAGGAGAGTAGTAAGTGTTGCATCTTCTTTCCCCGTCTGTGTTGATCATTTTTAATTGAAATTTTACCCCTTAATTAGTATATTTTCCCATCCGGCCTCTTTGATTGCCGAATTGTCGGCTCCTTGTCGGCACTTCGTGCGGCGGGCCCGTCTCCCCCCTCTCACACATCCTCCTATCCGAGCTTGTTCGACCCTGTTGAGTCGATCAAGCTATCCTAACCGCTCTTCAAACAGGGCCATCGAGGACAATCGGACAAGAATAGAGACTAGTAGTGCATTTTATGCGGTATAGAAAACTGACTGTAAGCGTGGGTCTTGAGTAGCTAGCTGCTCTCTGTCATCTTCGCCATCCTGTGCCTCTCTTTAATTTGTTGCCTTCCCAGTTAATTATCTGTGTCATTCAGTACTGTCACCTCATTTTTCATTCCATATCTTTGTGTACATATATATTGTACATAAATTTCGTGACCAATTGAGAAATTTGAGAGAAGGTTTCAATTTATTTTTTTTTTTACATTGTGTTTTTTTTCTTAATTTTACTTCTCGATCGATCGAGCAGTCATCACCACTGGAGATGGATCACAACTCGGTAGAAAACTCCCATGGAAAAGGTTACTTGAGATATTTGAAAGAGATTTTCAGGTTTCTTTTATGTCACCATCACATGACGACTCATAATTAAAGCATCTCCTTCACCTCAATTAAATGCAAATTTGACTGGCCGTGAAAAGATTATATATTACTAAACCACAACGTACAAAAGAAAACGGGTGTTGCTTGTAGTGTACTATATATGATTCCCTTGTGTTTAACCCTTCCCACTTCCATTCTGTTCTTGCTGCACATTAGCTGCTTTCTGTTTTCCAGGAGGGCCAGGCGTACGTAGCAACCAGAGTCTGATCCATGGAATAGTTCTCAAAACACAGACTAATTAATGAATGGCAGCCCTCCACCCCTGTCAATGGAATGGAAAGATGCCAGCAAGGCCGCAGGCTTTTTGCTAATTAAATACTCACATACAGTTGGTGCAAAGCGTTTCTGTTTTGTCTCTCATGCCCGTCACTCGTGACCTGCATGGCGACTCCTAACGCTGGTCCGTGGGCCGTTTCTTATCTATATAGGAAGTGAGAACAGCTGCTAATCAATTATTCCAACTAATGACATAGCAGGATAATAGCCAGCTTCGTCTCGACTGGAGACCTGGTGTAAGGCAGCGTTTGGTTCGATTTCTGTAGGAGACTTCAAATCATTAAAATAATCTCTAACAGATAAAAAGTTGAACAAATGCGCCCACTTCGCATCCACTTGTGCGCGCATGAGGATTTCGAGCGAGCGAGCGAGGAGAGATGCAGACACATGAATGAGAAAACACACCACACGGTTCGCGAAAGCTCCCCTCGAGCCGCTTCTCGGAGGTGGCCAGGCGATTTTGAAAGGCAAGTGGCATTTCTACCCCCACTTGTCTTCCCTTTCACGTTTGCCGTCGGGAAGACAGGAAAAATTTTCTGTCCCATTCGCTTCCCTGAACCCTAGAACCCCATTCGCTCATGTACGTGATGCCGCCGTGAGAGGCAACCCTGTCGGACGCAGATCGCCCACGGGTAAAGCCGCTGCTGTTAACGCTCCTGGTGCCGGCGCTGTTGCTCCACGGCACCGGCCTATTGCATGGGGCCCGTCGAATCCCGCCTTCTTCCTCCTCGCTCAGGGATGAGAGATCGGGCCTGTTGCATCCCACCTTCTTCCTCCTCGTGCAGGGTCGAGAGATCGGGCCCGTCGGATCTCGCCGTCGAAGGGGCTTCTTTCTCCCTGTTATATAATGTGGGCAATTGGAAGGTGTCGAATGTGGGCAAAAAGAGAGTGAAGGGTTAAAGACATATATACTGCAGAAAGAGAGAGGTGGTAATATCATAAATGGGCTTTCACTATACTGCACTTGACATGTAATTGTGCCAAATGGCGTCCATGGGAACTTCTCCAATGCGGGGGAAGCTCGCCAGACAAATCCGGGGTTCATTAATGACTGTACGTAATTTGGGATTCTGAATTTTTTAAAACCTTTAGAAGCCGAACCAAACGCTGCCCAAGTTAAAAAAAGAAGTTAATAATATATAGCTCATGCTTTTAAGCCCCGACATGAAATTTATTAGTTAGCTGTTTAATTAGAGTCTCTTTAACGGTCAAATAAGAAACACGCATGGACCTCCATATTGGCTATCCTGCGTCTGAGATGCACATTCCTTGCTATTCTGTTGATTTATTCCCTGATGAAGATAGCATTTTGGAAGATGGAAGCATGAGTATGATAAGAATCAAAATCCACATAATCATAGCTATGAGAGCACATCGCCGCTCATCCGACTTATATAAGAAAGCGGAAACAAATGGAACTTTAGATTTTTTTTTTTTTTTGGCCATCTCGCATGCTTGATAGAAAGAAGATGTGACTTTTTAACTAATCCGGGTTTTTGTTTGTTCTCCATGCATGGTTTTGTTTCAGGAAAGACAGCTTCGCCACCCACCGAGCCTTCTGTGACGCCCTGGCAGCAGAGAGTGCAAGAATGACCACCGCTGCTACTGTAGCGGCCGCCGCGGCCGCCGCCAGTGCAGACACCGCCTACAACCCTCTCGTCCACCACCAGCATCAACCCACTGAACATCAGCTGCCGTTCTCGTCCTGGGATCACCTCCTGAACCCTAACCCTAATTCCATCCGCATCCCACCATACAGTCAACCGCAGACCAGGTCCGAGGACTCCCCCGTCCACCACCAGAGCTTCATGCCCAGCAGCAACCCTGCCGCCACCAGGCACCTCAGTGGGACAGCCCTCCTGCAGACGGCCTCCACCACCGGCCTGCTGGCGACTACCAGCCTCAGCATCAGCTGCACCGCCACCTTGACCGCCGGGGTCGCCGGGCTCGGTGTGGGCGACGTCCCCCCATGGCAGAGGGGCGACTGCCTGTTGACCAGGGACTTCCTGGGGATGACCGGGGAGGGAGAAGAAGACCTGCTTTCGCTCACCGACAGCAGCGGCGGCCTCGATTTCATGGCCTCGTCAGCTGCGGCCGCCTGTGGCTGCTCCGGTCATGCCACCTCTATCACTACTGAGACAAAGCCAGAGCCCGCCGGAGAGTTGGGATTCCACCACCTTTCCACTCCGGTCACATCTGCCTCCCAGGCGTGGTGGAGACTGCTCCAACCCTAATATGGAGAGCTATAGAAGGCTACCCCATTTCAGTCTAGTTCTACTTTTACATGCAACCAGCACAGTAGGATGTTGCATAGACGTACAGGTGAGGTGGTCTAATTCTTTGTTTATTTAAGAGAAATGCCATTTCATTATCATCTCTTTTGTCTTCCTTCTTTTGTTGGACATGCATATGTTCTTATTGTTGTAAGGATTATATTGCTCTGAATTGGTGATCTTACACTTTATTTTTTTGTTGGGCGTCCATTTGCTTCATAATCCAGTCCGTGGACTACGAATTGTTGGACACGAGGAATACAGAACTCCATATATATAAGAGTTCTAGTTTGATCTTAGGAAGTCAACGACAATAACATAGGTATTTGGTCTCCCAAGTCTTTAGGATTATATGTGATGGAAAATACTATTCACGGGTAGAATTTTTCTACTAGATCTAAGTACGAAAATTAAAGAGAATCAAACGATCAAGAAGAGTAAACTATGGTCGAAACACATAGTCACTTTCTTTAGAGTCGTTCCGTCCTTACTCCGGTGTAGATAAATTTTGCGACGAAACTTTTCTCAATATACGACGACCCAAATCGATGGCGACGTGAATGTACACTCCAACTCGCGTTACCGGGGGTGAACATCACTGTGACAGGAGGCTCTTGTAAGAAGAAGAAGACGATGGGAAAGAGGAGTTCAAAAGAGAGAGCCGTCGGGTGAGAGAGAACTCTAAGCCGTGCCTCTCACAGGAAAACGACTCTCTTCAAATACCCTCTTGGGAAGTGACTCTTGACCGAAGTACACTCATACGTCTAAAGAGGGGAATCCGAACAGACGTAAAAAGAATCTAATTAAGAGACGCTCGGTTAAACGGTCAAAAATAAAGAAAAATAAAAATAATTAGTAGGAATCACATGCACGCACGTCACAGCCAAGACAAGGCAAGACAGTTCGTGTGTGTGTGAGAAAGAAGATACGGGCCAAAGAGCCCACTAATTCAAATAGGCCAACCTCCATAGTCTCCTTGAAGGAGTATACAACAAAGACAAGAGTCTCAATTAACAATAAATGATTTTTTTTATTTTCTAATGGAAGATAAATCAACACAAAGAGGGACTTAAACTTTTTAACATTTGAAAAAGAGATTTCGTCAATACGATCGATCATGCCAGCATCTTGGGTTTTTGTACATGAATCATTGTGATCAACCCGTGATAAACCCCAATATATATGTGCCTGAGTTCTGGTCAAGTAGAACTCAGTCACCGTTAACATATACATTTCCGTTATATTTTGTATATGAGCTCAGCCACTTACAAACTCTCTTTGTAGGCCATCCTCTTTTTTCATCAGCTTTGAAAATCGGACAACAGGAAGCATATATAGAATTTAAGTTCAATAGTACTCTCGATCGAGTTGATGAGTGTGAACCTTAGAAATATGTTTCGACTGTCCAATCTCAACGTACGGTCAAGTGAATGATAAAGACAATGACAAAAAGAGTGACACCTGATCAGTAGTAATTAATTCTCCCAATCATTACATGCAATATGGTTGACCACCCGGAATTTTTCTGTCTGGAGAAGACCTCCGACTGCACGTACGACAAGCTCAGTTCATAATACAGAAAAAAAAAAAATTTTTGATGCAAACGACCGGAAATGGATACCGGTTGAATCTGAACCAGCTTCGACCATCAGTGATCTACGTCCCCTTCCAGCTTCCAAATTAATGTACGTGTGTGGAGTGGACGTAAGTTATTAAGACTACACGTAAAAAGGTCGCGTTCGGTTTCTAGTGGGTAATTAGTTATATGTATGCGTGCGTAATAGACGTCAGGGCGTGCCCTCCCCCAACACCTGTGGAGAGAAACAGAAGGCCTCCATAAACCAGTGTTCATGTCATGTGCACGGACGCGGACGCCACATTTGTTATGGCTGTGTTTTTGTTTGAGGAGAGAGGGACACGTGAATTGATCAGCCACCCACACGTGAGAGAGAGAGAGAGAGAGAGAGAGAGCAGAGAGAGAGCAGAGAGCTATCCTTTTTCCCTTTAATGAGAGCTTGAGAACCAACCAGCCCAATCACTACTAGAACCTTTCACATGGGCCCAGACAAGATGAAGACTCACCCACGATCATGTCCACGACATCATTGCATTTATCCTTTCCATCATATTTAGAATCTTAAAAAGAAATCGATGAATAGATTGGTCGTTCAATTTAATATTATCTCTTTTTGTATTTTTTTCTCATCTATACTAAAGAGAGTCGTTTCATCCTTATTTTTTCTTACTCATGTTGAATTTCGTTTAACACGACAGGAAACCTTGGGCCTTGATCGGCAAATACTGCTGAACAGGGTAACGTATTCGTCGGTGACAGGTCTTATTTGTCGGTGGCATCTTGTTCACACTTTGATGGAACGTGGAATTAATGTGAGGAAGAGCATTAGATACTCTTATTTTTGTTGCGACAATGCCACGTGGGTTATGTATTCGACCGAAACGGTCGAATACGTTAACTGTGCAGATAATTAACCGACGGATACGCGTCGATTTTGTATCAAACAGGCCCTTGGAGATGGAAGCCATCTTGACGGGTGCAACTTAACTGAGAAGCAAGATCAGTTTGCTTAGAGAAACCCAGAAGTTGTTTTTCATTCAAGTTTTCTTGGCCCATGTGTGACGGTGTAAGCGTATTTTCTTTTTAAGAAGAGTTAGCCTATGGGAGCTATTTTGTTCAAAGACAACAGAAGGGAAGATGACGATAGCTTGCGGACATCCAAAAGGAGGGAATTAGGTCAATGGGTGCCTTGGGGGTGGGTCCAAACCCAAACCCCTCTTATTAGACAAACAAGACAACTAGGTAGGAATTGGGAAAGATGGGAAGGGGAGCAAAAGTGAGGTAAAGGAGGGATTACAAAAGTAAAAGGTGGACAAAAAGAGAAAGAGACAATGTCAACGCGTGGGAGCCGTCCTCTCTCCCGTCCTTGTCCTTCCTCGCCACTTTCTCAAATTCCGTGTTTGGCTCATTGGGATTAGAGAAGGATCTCCATTCAGTATTACCGTGCGTACGGCCGCCTGATTGCAATCATCAGGAAGATAGAGCATGCCCTAAAAATTCTAGGATGTATACTTTGGCCTGGCCAAGCTGTTTTTTTCCCCTCCCCAATTGTTTATATATAGTAGTTTCCACGATTCAAGTTCGAAATTCACGTACCCATCTTTGGGTGTTTTCGATTTCCTCTGATGTTTTGGAAGCATGCCACTGTTTTTGATTAAATTATAAATTTGACATTGCAAGATAAGCACTCCTATTGTATATCTTTATTTCATTAAATACTAGTGAATCAATCACAACCGTCACCCTCTTGTCACTTTTAACTCAACTGCACTTGGAACCCCACAGCCAAAGGTTGAAATTATTGCCTAAACCCCCTCTCTTAATGCAGTAATAAAAAGAAAAACATAAGGGAAAATTTGGTCTTCTTGCTAAAATGAGAATTTTATTCATTAATCAATATTCAACCGTTAGAAAGAAATATTATGCGTATATTATTTCGAACCACCAGCAGCATTTAATTGGTGGATATGCACATGTAAATCCACAAGGATCATATATCAAATGCACTCCTTAGGGGAGTGAAGAATAGCTTCTACCTGGTTAGAAAGTTCACAGAGAATCAAACTTAGATTAGGCCACCCTTTGTATGGTTTAGCATACAGAAGGCAGAATTTCATGATCGAAAGAAGAACAGACCCGAGTGATAAACTAAATGGAGTGATAGGAATCTACAGGTTTAAAATGCTAATTTCTATATATTCTAGCAATTTTAAAAGAAAACTCAGCGTCAGTGCAAGCACTGGGAAAGGCCTACCTCAAGGCCAAACATCGTACAAGCAGAATTCCTTCAGCTTTCCGGGGATGGAGGGAGCCACCCCACATGGCCTGTTAGAATAAATGTTTGGGGATCATCCAAGCTTTTCAAAAAGAAGACAGAGAGTACACTAATTAGATAACCATGAATATCCTTGAAAAAGGGTCAGAATTTCCAAGGCGACTGTGGGTTACCTTGGGTCGGATATCCTCCCACCCTGCTTTTAAAAGCAAGCGATAAGGGATACATGCTGCAAAGCATATGCAGGGCTTTAAAGAGTAGATAGTAGATACATTCCATTTGCCTGCGAAGAAAGACTAGCTCTCCACTCCCTTTTCCCCTTTTTATCTCTCCTGCTCTTTCATCCCATGCAAATGATATATCTAAAAGTTCTGTTATATTTGGCTCCTAAACGAGGAACCTGAACCATACACCCAAGCGACCTAATAAGTACCTCTTTTTCTTTCACCGCGTTGGTGTCATAGCGAGGAACAATAGCCCTCTTACTAAGATTTGACTGGGTATTAGGATAACTCCTTTGACAGAGGCCTTACAAAAACCGGAAAGCCCGTACAAGAAATGCCTCTGCAGGAACAACTGACCAATCAGGAACACAACGTTCATTCATGAAGAACAAGAACTTTCCCAGCAAAATCAACATCTGCAATTTTGTGCATTACCTAACTTGCAACCATACATGCCAAATTCCTCTATGTTATTCCTCTATGCACTACAGAACTTCTATGAGGAAGAACTAGTATTAAGGTACACTCAACACCATGGGCGAAGAACTGTCATACGACTGTTTGACAGAGAGAGGGACTATTGTACGCGCAATTCATGGTAATTGGTTGTCGAAGTGACTGGTTTGAGCTTTGATGGTCAAATTGTGCAATAATGAGGTGGTCCTACGAACTCCACTACTGCTTTATGGGCCTCACATTCCCTTCTGGCATCTTGAAACATGGACGGTGAGAAAACCAAGACGGCCAATTTTGCACACAGATCAAGAATTCCAAAAGAATGGTGGGCCATAGCTGATTCAAAAGTAAACATCAAGAACCCACATAGAGATTAGATGAATCTCCTCTGCAAACAAAAGTACAGCGCTTTCCATACCTCATGATAGAATAACTGTGCAGTGGCAGAAAAGATTAAAATGAAAAAGGTCATTCATCATTATATTCAACTAATTCTACAATAAATCCACCCTAACAAGGGTCCAAACTAATTTATTGACAAAGCTTGATGCACCTTTGTGGACCATGTTGATCCCTTCCAGGGTTCATGAGTTGCATTAGCTGATTCCTTAGCATTCACTGCATTGAAGGAGCTATTTCTGTTTCGAAACATTTACCCCCAAGTACTGATCCAGCGCATTTCTAAATGCCTGCAGCGCATTTTCCAGGTTAAACAGTGAGACAATACATCTATGATCAGATAATTCAATGAATTTGGTAAGAAAACAAAGGCTCCTCAACATCATGTCTTAAGCTGCATCATCCTTGGGATGATCACTTCCATTTTCATCAGCAAGATTATGGTGTATAATTTGCTTCTTAATAATGTGCTTAAGCTTAAAGCACCATAACATACACACATGCAAAGATAAAGACACTAGTAGGAAATGAGTATGGAGATCTGGAGGGACCATGCCAGTGGTATGGAACCAAAGACTAAAGTTGCCAATAACTAGTTAGCATGTGGCCATGTGTGAACGTCGAGTTCTGGATACTTTCTATTATCCGAACATTGACCCAGTTATACATTGGCACGGTTTAATATCAGCAGAATTCTTCAACGGCACTTGCTAACTGATTATCCATTTGTTGTCAGTCTTTCAATAACCCTAGACTATAAAAAGATAATGAAGAAACTAATTTGCAGGACAGATACAATGCTAAGCACAGAAATTACCAGGAAGGCGAAGGATTCCTTTCCATTTAAAATAGAATTCATTGCAATTAAAGGATCATCAAATACGCTGTAGAACAACTTGTAGAACTCATTCCTGCAGTTGATATGAATGACTACTTAAAAGTTGAGAATCTCAAATACACACCAAGAGAAGCAAAATGCAGCATCAGGATCTTACTGCTGTCCTTTTGTAGCTTGCCGATCCATCTCATCAAATTTCCGAGTAAGAACTTCTGCTGCCATGGGTGAAAGCACATGCAGGATAAAAGCCTCCAAAGTCCTTGGGAAGCTATGCTGAAAGTGCTTACGTTTGTCAGATGATTCCAAGAGTTTACATATTTACAAAGCCAAATCTCTTCAAACAGAGGCTTAGTAACTAAAACCACAGGTTTACAAATGCCAAAACATTTCCATTGTACAATAACAAACTGGTCTTTTGATGTTTTTGGAAGGTGGCATTGTTCACTGTTTAGTGAAATAAAGAAATGAGGTACTTAAATAAGGATCCCGCTAAACCCTGACTGCATAACAGCCACAAGAAACCTAGAAGGATGATTGCTCTAACAAAGACATGAGAGCAGATAAATATACCGAAGTCCCTCGGCAACTTTACACTACCAGAGAAAAGAGACAAAGATCTTTCAGTTCCTAATCCTCTGCAACACCAATGACTTATCAGTTTAGCCTTGCCACAGAGCTCATCCAATTAACTCAATAGTTCATTTCAGAATTGTCAAATGAACTGTGGCAACCCTGGTGGCTACTATCTTTCAACACCCTCATATTTCTCTCGTACCAAATGGCCCTTAACATTGCAAGTAGCAGCATATTTTACCTCACTTTTCTGACTTGATGAGACATGAGACATGCTTTATCCACTCAGCTGACATTATTCTTAAATCCTTGCATAAGTTGCATGATTCAATGTCTTTCAAGAAGATGGTCTCTTTTTCTCTCCAAGATGGTAAATCACTTTATAAACCTACACAATGTCTACCTCCCAAGATGCTGCCATGAAGTGAGATGGCAAATCACGGATCCTCAACGGTGCCCATCTTTACCCAACTGCTCAAGGATACCATTTTAGTCCCACTTTACAGTATAACACTATGAACTTTTTAGGAATATTATTCTTCCATATTGGGTTTCCCCAAAACACTCTGCACTACCCATCCCTGTAGAACTAATTATTTAACGGTGAATCATCCTTTTCTCCCATCTGACCCGTAATGTCTTCAATCCCATTGTTAGAATGAATACTAAGATCCTCAATAGTAGAGCAAGCACCAGTAAGTCTGAAGCTTTAACACTCATCTTGAAGTTGGTCTTCCAGTTCCAACAAGCTGAACAACCTTCCAGCAATAGACCTCTTTTCTTTAATGATGAACAGGTCATATCACTGCCAGAAACTGATGAATAAATGTTGATCTGATCATAAATGGGTTTCCCCAAAATCAGGGAATTCCTTTGGCCTTTGACTGAAAGGAAACTGAGCATCCCGTCAATCTTCAATTTTTCAAACACTTATCTTATGGAGACAATGTTGAGGGACTAAAATGAATCATGAACCATTTGCGAATTCTAAAATATCTTTTCCGTCACAATTGGAATCACAAAGGCTCCTCTGTCATACCCAACAGCAATTGGCTAATGAAAAGCTACATCCACACTAACCTGACCTACTCCTGTCTTACTCCTATATACTATTCCCCAATTCCTCCTTGTTCGGATTAGAAACATCCAGACAGAAGAATTGCTAATCGACTAATTTCTTCTTTCCGCTGTCCTTGGCATGTAGCCATGGCAAAGTATTGTCTGCAATAAAACCTACCTGTTGAGGAAGTACCAACCTCCTTTCTTATGACCACCTTAAAATTTTTTTGGTTAGTACAAATATCAAAAAAATTTCCTAAGAAATGCTTGACACAAGCCGCCAGTACTCAGTAGTCCAATAGCATTCCCTCTTCAGCATGTGATAGGCCTCTAAAGATTGAGCAACTTAGATCTTCTCATTAAGCACTTCTTAGATGAGATATCTGGGCTCTAATGAACATCAACTGATATTTCTTCGAAATTCACAGCAGGGAAAGAAGACAGTTAGCACCTAAACTTTTATGTTCAAAAGATTTGTCCCAATTCTTTGCACTTCTGTTTTCTATGTTCCAGAGCAATCTTTTGCAAGATGGTCCCAATCAAAATAAATAGTTGGAAGACACGAAGATCCTCTCACCCAAACTTGTTCTGCCAGCATCTTCCAGAGTATTGACAGCATTTTTCATATTGTTCAATTGAGCAACTTCCTTATCAGGCTCTTGCATCTCTAAGGGCCATCCTTTTGTATACTCTTCTCTATCCCTCTTGCCCTCTTCAGATTTATCCCTCCTTTGATGACACTGTTGTTCATCAGCAAAAGAAGAGAAGAGCTTCTAAACAACTTTGCGACTTCACATTATCCTTTTAGAAAATAGTGGATTATACCACCAATTGTATTGGGAATAGAGGTATTACAATCAAGCAGCAAATAGGGGAGGTTCCTCTATTGCCAAAGAAAATAAAAAAATCACTCAACATAATTAACTGAATGAAATACGTTATCCCAAAACTCCACAGTAATGTGCAATATAAATCTAGACCAAACATAAAAGGAGAAAGCTCGTAGGCAGATATTCTCCAGGTGAAGTCTGCTTCCCCTGAAAAATAAAAATTGTCTCATTATGGACCTTCCATATACTCAAACAGACCACACAGTGAAGGATAGATAAAATCTTGAAAGAATCTCCCTGGCCAACATTCATCTTCAGGTGCTTGAAGAAATGCCATATCTCAAGATTCTCAACTGTCCCGAGAGTAAAGGATAACCCAAGCAGCCTGCCAAAGATAGTGCAAATTTGCCGAGTAACAACACACTGGAAAAGCAGATGATCTACTGATTCTGGCGACCTATTGCAGAAAGTGCACTGGTCATCACGGTTGGGAAGACATCTTGCAAGGTATAGTTTCAGTGATAATATGTTGCTGAGATAACAGCTACTAAAGGCTTTAACTTTCAAAGGAGCCTTAACCTTCCAAATTCTCCAAAGCAGTGGGAAATTTACTTGGTTTACTTCGATGAGCTTATACAAGGATTTCACAGAAAAAAATCCACCATTCTTCTCCTAAAACATACAATCCTTTTGATCAGGCAGAATGTCAATGCTATCTAAAAAAACACTCCACCATATCTCTGATGTTTTCTCTCATCTCTCTTATAAGAGAAACAACCTTTTAATATCATCATATGCCCTAACCTGTCAATATCTAGCAAATAGAATCCAAAGATTTTAGGATCAGTAGGCTGTTATAGAATACACAATGAGAACTTTAGTCTGAAAACAAGGAGAAATCTGCACCTTATCTGGTTAGACAATTAAGAGGAGCTGCAAAAAGACCATTTCAAGTACCAAGAGTCAGTAGCCAAAGCAGAGGGAAATAGAAAGAAGATGTTAATGAAATGATTCTACTACATTGAAGGTAAAATTTTATAAAATCACAATCAAATCCATTATGCCGTATTTAATAGGGAAGATGTAAGTGAAGCCATATTGACAAGACAGAAACAGCCAAAACAAAAATGAAGAACAGATTGTATATCAAGTCATTTCTGTGAGTGTACTTCAATGGAGGCAGAGAACTAAAATACAAAATTAGACACATGGAATATAAATATGATATATGATAGAACTGGAGGAATAGGGTCTATGTTTGGACATTACTTAGTTGGGAACTCGATGAAAATGGCCAAGATACTCAAGTGATGGCAGATCTCCAAGCTATCCCCCTACTTCTCTAAGGAAACCGCCTCTTAAAGCAAAATGACTTTAAAATGTGCATGTCATCATCATCATTCAATATTGTCCCATCAATCTAGGGCCACAGAAGCTACATGTAAAATCTTTAAACCACAAAGTAAGATGACCTAGGTATTCAGGCACTATTGAGATGGAAGTGAATGTAGCGTAAAGCATGGTCAATGGGCCTTGAAGCGAAAATAACTTACCACCATTGCCAAAAAGACCCTTTGGAGTACAAGAGGCTTGAGAGTCGAGAGATTACTAGCAATTGGATCATCTGCAAAGGCACAGGAATCTTCAAGCTTGTGGTCATCACAGCAAGAGGTCCGCTGAATATATTCACTTTGACCAGTAGCATTCATAGAGTCATGAACTACCGAAACAATTTGATGAAGAGCTTGTAGCTCGGCTGGCTCCATCTGATTCAATACCAGCCCTCGCTTTTCACCATTCTGCTCCAACTCCTTATTTCCGTCATTGAAATTGGAGTCATCTTCGCCTGCAAATGAAACCTTCGGCCTTCATGAAAATGTAAACTGAATATTAGTTTATGAAATTGTGCTAAATAAGCACAATTTGGCAGATATGACACTGGTTGCAGATGCCATGGACACACATAAGACTTAAAATTACTAAAGCCTGCAAAGCTGAGGATGGATGTTTCTGCTAGACATTCACTCATCTTCACTGGGAAGTGTACAGACAGGGATGAGTTGGGGGCTCCACCCAATGGGACTTGCACCGGTAAGATAAAATCTTTTCCAACTTGACCTTGAAGCAGTGTCGGCATATCATGCAAGGCTTAGGACTTTCTGAAGATGCAACTTCTTCCATGCTTTCACTGATTTTCAGGACCAGCCGGAAGTTTTAATGAGCCTTCCTTTAGTTGATTTGGAATTTTGAGTTCATTTGCCCTAAAAAAGCCAATGCCAGTTATATAGAAGCAGACCAACAGGATTGTTCATTCTCCAGAGAATTGTTTTTTTTTTGGTAACGGGGAATCTAGCAGAGTGGTACGGAGAGTTGAGCGATTACCGGGCCACCCGAGTTCGAGTCTCACCCTACGCATCAAGCCACCCCTTTTTGTACCGCCGCCATAAAACCCCGGGCTCACATCCCTCCAGAGAATTGCTATACTAGGTAAACCCCAGGAAAGACAAGACACCACAACCCCCCCCCCCCAATTTTTCTTTCAGCCCTGCACTGGTTGAGTACAAATTTACTGCATCCAAAGTAAAGTGTTATGGCCAACCAAAGCCATGGGATGCAGACTTCAGGTAGATTTGGGTTATTCCTCCAACGATAATTGCATCAACAGTGAGATCAAGAACAAAGAACCAACCTTCAGAAGCTTCACTGAAGCCTTGGCAACCTCCTCTGGCTTTGATTGTACCATTTTGCCTCCCATAAAGCATTCGATCCTGTCCTAATTCAAAGTGACAAAACAACCCTCTCAATGATTATGTTTTCAGTTCCAAACATCCAAATAAGTTGTAGCAAAATTAGCAACTATGGGAATGACAAAAATACAATGAAATCCATGAATCTTAATCTAGATGGTCTATAAATTGTAACCTAGATGAACTTTCAAAATAAATTGTAATCTAGATGATCTATAAATCCATGAATTTTGACATAGATGGTCTATAAATTGTGAAATTTAGAACAACCATCAACAAAGGAATCAAAAGGCACCAGCAAATCAAAAGTTTGCTTACACATTGGCACTGGGAAGAGTCACAGGTCCAAATTTGAAGTTGTTCTTAAGAAAATGTATTTGATAAACTGATTTAACTCAGTTTTGACCCCTAATAATCAGGGTTGGCAGTATCGGCTGAAACCGATACGTTTCGGCCGAAACGTATCGGTTTCGGCCGGTACCGATCCGAAATCGGACCAAATCACTGTAGCAGGTCCGAAACAATTAAAAAATATTTTTTAATGGTTTCGGACGAAACCATTAAGGGTTTTAGTCGAAACTGACTTGTTTCGGTCCGAAACCGGACGGTTTCGGCCGAAACCAGACCTTGACATTATTTTTTTTAGTTTTTTAAATGGTTTCAACCGGTTTCGGCCGAAACCGAAACCGGTACGTATCGGTTTCGGAACCGGCCGAAACCGGTACCGAAACCGATACTGCCTTCCTTGCTAATGATGTGAAAATACATTGGGAAGAACCTAAGAAAGCACTTCAATATAAACATATTTGTAAATACATGTACAAATATTTAAATATGGATGTGCCCTTGTTCTCTGTCCAATCATGGTTTACAGAATCTGCTGATTCAAATAAGAATAGCATATCCCTAATCCTTTAGGGGGGAAGAAAAGAAGAAGAATCAAGCCCAAACTGGCCTGTGGCTGATTAGACTAGCCTGGATCAGAGGAGGTGGTGGATTACTCCCACTACCTGCCACTAATGCTAGCTCTTGGCCCCTGCTCCTCATTTTTGATTTAGAGATTTTCAGAGCAACCTTACTGAATAATCACAAAACAACCATCCTACAAAAATATGCTTTAGTAAGTTCTCAATACTGTAAATTTCTTATATTAATATCCTTAATATTTATTTTTTTTCTTGTTTCTTCTTAAGGACCAATCTAGGATCCGTCCAGAATCAGCTAATTTGGTTTATTTATCTTTTACATGAATCCGGATAAGACCTGCCTGACCTGGTTCCCAGAATGCATTCTGCCAGCTGTTTTCAGGTTCAAGACTCCATATCTATACTTTCTTCCATGATCCCTTATCCTACTCCCCATTGCCCACTAGTGACAAGTCAAGTTGTTTATTTCCACTTGGGCCCCTCATTTGGTTGTTTAAATGGAGCATTGAGAATTGAAGAGTCGTTTACTTTCAAAAAAAAAAGCATCACCTAACATATAGCAGGGACTTTGAGTTCCAATGTGATTTTGGAAGAGGTGGACAACATTTAGCAGTGGAATCTACTCACATATACCTGAATTTAGGGAATGCTGATGCAGATCTTTTTAACAAAATTAGTCTAACTCATAGTTGAAAGTATTGTTGTCAATTCCAGTCATGAATTCAGAAGTACGAAACTTCAAATTATGCTATGACGTCCCTTCGATATTAGGCAGCATACAAAAGTTTGGCATAAAACACAGAGACAGAAATATAAACATGTCTTTGAACCAAACATGTAAAAATTGAACACGAGAAAATGAAGGCGCCATGTTTCAACTATGTCAGAATAATAAAGAACATTTCAGAAACTCCTAAAGAAACAAAATAATGAATCTGCTAAGAAATGAAATCAAAGACACCAGCTATGTAAACACAGTCATGGTTAGAGGATACATACCATTTCTTTGTCCACCAACCTTGTTCATCAATTAGATCATTTGACATTGAGTTCATACAGTACAGCAGGATAAAAAAAACACAGATATCAGAAACTCAAGGAAAATATTATTTCTGGGAAAAGTAAGAGAATATTCAAGTGTGATTATTGAAAGATAATATAAAAGAAATTAAACCTGTTTAATATACGCCGCAAATAATATGCATCCATGTGCTGAAACATGTTAGCCATCATGCTTGACTGCCACCAAAAGTTCAGCGCAATGGTTAAATCATCACTATCTACTTGGTGAAACCTGTTGGCAAAATCATGGTCAAATCTCCAAGAACAAAGATGACTAAGTGAAACCAGAGTCTAAATGTTGATCAACTAGATACTAAATTGCATTATGGTAGGCATGAATAGTGAAGGTAGACCAAGAGGTATGCAAAGTTCAAACACAACCAAAATCAAGCATAAACACTAAGACAACAGGAACAAACTTATAAGCAATTAAGTTTCCTTCACCACATTCACAAACAGCCAAGGACTAACCTGCCACAAAATATATACTTATTTCCAAAGAAGGCACAATCAGGGATCAGGCACTAACCTGTGGTGCATGGGCCTGATCTGGGTAAGCTCAGCTGAGCCAATCCTGAATCAATCCAGTCTGATGCAGTTACAGGATTGTTGTATAAAGGTTAATATACCGGAGTGTGTGTGTGTGTGTGTGTGTGTGTGTGTGTGTGTGTGTGTGTGTGTGTGTGTGTGTGTATATAGGTGGGCAATCGGACGGCACCCAGAGTAATCCAAGCGCCTTGGCGCCCATGCACGAGCGGGCACATGCACCCACGGACATGGGCGCCGAGGCACCTGGGTCATTCCAGGTGCCATCCAGTCACCTATCTGGGCGCTCGAATGGCGCCTAGGTGCTCAAGGCGTTCATTTTTCCCCTTTTTTTACTTAAACCCCTGACTCATTTTACAACTTTTTTAAAACCCTGATCTGCACCGCGTGCTGCCATCAGTGCAGCACCTCGTAACCCATCCCTACACACACACTCTCACACACTATCCAGGATGATCTAGAAGCAATCCAGACTGATCAGAAACTGATCCGGGCTGATCCCAAGCTGGTGCCAATCTGCCCAACCCTAAATACATCAGGGTTCAGTGGCTAGGACTTGGATAGATTCAGGTAAAATCTTATCAGATAAGCGAATCCCAGCCGATCCCATCTGACTCTGCTTTGCTTATTCCTAAAACATTATTTTGTCCAACACCCATGTCTATGCCAATATTTGACACCCATCTGAATGTCCAACATAACGCAAATCATAGGCTCTGATCACTATTGTGTTAATTTAATCATATTAGATGGTTAAATACATAAGATTTAGAATCTTTTTCTAACAAACATTAAATTTTCATGACCCATGGCCAATATTCAATCTCTAAATCATCTCCTTTCTTTGCCCTTTGGACATGTTGCCAAGATCTGACACTGGATTCTTTGGCAAGAACATACCCTTGATAAGTCCCACACCTTCAACAATCAGTTTGGTTTGCCATCAGCATAGAACATAATCCAAACACTGATGTCAAATATGTTCAAAACAAAAAAACTATATTTCATGCTATCCATGAATGATAGACTCAGAAATAACACCATCCCTTTCCATACCTGTTAATGTATCAATTTGAGAAACTATCTCAAAACTGTCCGATAACTAATTGAAAACACCAAGCAGACAGAGAGAAGAAGAGCAGAGGGACCTGCGATGGGAGAAAACCCTACAGTTACAGATGATTAACCACCCAGACCACCCACACTTGTATTAAATCTGATTAGGGCAACCGCCCAACAATACAAGATAGAAATGCCCCTGTAACTGACTGTTTCACTTGCGGAATTTTTTTCTCACATCCGATTTCGTTGGATGGATATGCGTATATTTCGGCATATTTGTTAATTCCGCGTTTTGATTTATCAGACGATTTAGGGTTCGTGTACTGGACTTTTCCCCACCGACCGGAGTCGGTGTTAATTTACATCGGACAAGTCCGAATAGCTTTGATTAACTACTAAAGACTCCTTTCCTACCCTTACGACCCATGCCCTAAGGTGGGGGTATCTTTGTCGTCATCATCATCATCATCAGAGCCTTATCCCAATTATTTGGGGTCGGCTACATGAATCCTGTTCCGCCAAAGATTTCTATCAAGTGCTATATTCATATTTAAACCCAAGAAACTAATGTCCTTCCTAATAACATCGCACCATCTGATGTTAGGCCTTCCCCAAGCTCTTTTACTAGCATCCACTAAGATGCGAACACATATTTTAATCGACGCTGAGTTAGGACGACGAAACACATGACCAAACCACCCGAGTCTATTTTCTCTCATTTTACTATCAATTGGGGCTATCCCTAAGTCCTTACGGATGCACTCATTCCTAATTTTATCTTTCTTAGTCTTGTCACACATCCATCTCAACATCCTCATCTCTGCTACACACATTTTGTGAATGTGTTCCTTTCGTACTGCCCAACACTCGGTACCATATAACAAAACAGGTCTCACAGCCGTTCTATAAAATCTCCCTTTGAGTTTTACAGGCATACGACGATCACAATTTTTTTAATATATTTTTGTAATATATTTTTTTAAAGCAAGGGTTTCTTCGCAATTTTCCACTTATGGGCAAATTTTCCTTCAATAAGGGTCTATTTGTAATTTTTGAAATGATCAAGGCACCTTTGTGTAGCCTCTAGATTATTTCTGAATTTTCTCGAATTTTGTGGTTATTTGCGCAATTTTGAAGAAGGTCGGGGTAAAATCGCAATTTCAAAACTTTATCATCAAATGGGGGGTATTCCTATAAATTGGGGAACATTTCTTTGAACTCAGATCTTGTCACCTGAATTTCTTGTTTTTCTGAATTTTTTCCCAAAGTACATGGACTTTTGCACAACTTTGCAAAATTGTGGGGTAAAATTGCAATTTCTAGATTCTGCAGGGACTTCATAATTTCTGCATAAGGGACCAGACTTCTAACATTTCTGAGTTTCCCATAAATTTCTGACATTTTTTGTTATGAATTTACAACAATACAAAAATATTTCCTCACGACGGAGTTTTCTAACAATATACCCTAATATGAGGATCTTCTTGCAAAAGAATTCTTCAAACTTGGGAGGAGAAGCCAGCCGCAAGGCAGAGGGCGCAAGCTTCTTCTCCTTCTTCTCCAGGCTCTTGTCTTCCTCTTCACTTGAGCCTCTTAGAAGCTCTCCAAGTCTTCAAGTGCTTCGAACGCTCTCCTTCCTCAGAACTCTAGGTCCCCTTTATAGGTGCTGGGAGTAGAGGGGGAGGTATCAAGGCTCCAGTTGAAAGCGACCTCCGATGGAAGGTGAGGAGTCAAGGTATGACCCCCTCCCCCCCTTGCACACACTTTTTTCTTCTTCTTCTTCTTTTTTGGTTTTCTCCCCTGCACAAGAAAGAAAGGGTCGGAGGGGGGGTTCCCCTCCGGTCACATGACCGGAGGGGGTCCCTCCGGTCGGCTGCATACTGGAGGGGTCTCCCCTCCGGTTTGTGATGACCAGAGGGGCCCCCCTCCGGTGCTGTCCAACCGGAGGGGGTCCCCCTCCGATCCATGCGCCATCCGAAAGAGAAGAGAGAGGGGCGGGAGGGGGGGTTGCTCCCTTGGTGGCTTGTTTGGCTATAAAAAGGGCCACCCATCCCTTTCAAGCATTTTTTATTGTTGGAACTGAGGTTGCAACATGTGGGGAACCCCTCCTTCGTCTGCTTTTGGCCACTTTTGCTGCAGGGGACTGCAGTGACGTGGGGAACAACACCCTGACGTCTTAAAAAAATCTTTTTATAGTTGATTTCTCGCGTGAGTGAGCAACTCCACTCCCCTCATCAACTATTTGATGAAATTTTTCCGTGTACAAAAACACGTGTGAATTTGTGAGAAATCCCATCTAGTGGGCCCCTCAAAGGCATTCATGTGATGACGACGATTCCTTGTCATTTTATGGCCACCACATGGGCATTTAACCTTTTCATTTCTGAAATTTTCTGAAAATATCATAAATAACTTGTGAACTTTGCGGGGTTCAACACTGACCCTGCCTAGAGCACACAAAGGTGTTGCATAAGAGGACAACCAAAACACCCCTGTACTTAACAGTGATCAGGGGGCATTAATCTGTAACACGGTAGGACAGAAAAAATAACTAATTACAAACCTGTCCAACTAATTACAAAACTATCCTATTTACTCAACACTCCCCCTCAAGCTGAGCATAGATGTTCTTCATGCTCAACTTGCTCAGAATTGAGTGAAAATCTTCTATGCCTTTACTTAACATATGAGCAACTTGATCCACGGACTGTACATATGGAAAACACAATTCTCCATATTCTAACTTTCCTCAAATAAAGTGTCTATCAATCTCTCTGTGTTTTGTACGATCATGTTGAACCGGATTGTTTGTTGTATTGATTGCAGCCTTGTTGTCACAGTAGAGCTTCATCGGAAGTGCCACTTTGACTCCAATATCGTGTAACAAAATCTTAAGCCACAACAACTCAGCAACAGCGTGAGCCATAGCTTTATATTCTGCCTCTGCACTAGGTCTAGCACTGACTAACTATTTTTAGCTCCTCCAAGTAATGAGATTTTCCCCCAAGAAGGTACAATACCTAGAGCTAGATCTGAGATCATCTTGAGAACATATCCAATCTGCGTCAGAAATCTATACTCAGCTGGTCTTTCTTACTAAATAGTAACCTTTTGCCTGAACAGGTCTTGATACATCTCAAGATTCTGTCCGTATCTTGCATATGTGTTGTCCTTGGAGCGTGCATAAATTGACTTACAACATTAGTAGCATACGTAATGTCTAGTTTTGTCAAAGATAGATAAATGAGCTTGCCCACAATCCGCCAGTACCTTCCCTTTTTAGCCTCTGAGCGAAGAATACCATCTCGTTCACTCAGTTTATGGTTCATTTCAATTGGAGTGTCAACCGACCTGCTTCCCAACTTTCCAGTCTCTTTCAATAGGTCTAATGCATACTTCCTCTGTGATATACGGATGTTACCTTGAGACCTCTCCACTTCAATACCTAAAAAATACTTCAAGGGACTAAGGTCTTTTATTTCAAACTCCCTTGCTAGATTGTCTTTCAGATTCTTTATTTCTAGCAAGTTATCACCAATAACAACCATATCATCAACATAAACAAGAAGAATAGCAACTCGACCATCTTTCAATTTTACAAACAAAGTATGGTGATGGTCAAAATTACCTTGTTTGAACCCCATTCTCAGCATTGCTGTTCTCAGCCTATCAAACCATGTCCTCGGGGACTGCTTCAAACCATAAAGTGTCTTCTTCAACCCACAAACCTTCCAATCAGCCTGGAGCCCTGGAGGAGGTTGCATATAAACTTCCTCTACTAGGTCACTGTTCAAGAAGGCACTCTTCGCATCAAGTTGGTACAATTCCCAAGAGAAGTGGACAGCAAGAGCAAAGAGGACATGTATTGAAGACAATTTAGCAACTAGTGGAAAGGTTTCCTGATAATCAATCACATTGGTTTGAATGAAGCCTTTGGCAACCAACCTTGCCTTGTACCGTTCTATAGAGCCATCAGCTTGGAACTTAATAGTGTAAACCCACTTGCAACCAACAAGCTTGTGTCTGGATGGATGATCAACCAGATCCAAGGTGCCATTCTTCTTTAATGCCTCCATCGCCTTAATCCACTTAGGATCCTTTATAACTTCTAAAAATGAAGAAGGGACAGCTGAGCTAGAAAGTGAAGAGACATAAGCACGAAATGAAGGAAAGAGTTGAGAATAACACAAGAATTAGAATATAGGATACTTGATACACTCTCTCTGACCTTTTCGCAATGCTATAGGTTGGCCAAGATCAAAAATTGTGTTACAAGGAGAAGTGAATACCTGAACTTCAGAATTGGAAGGACTTGAAGACCTAGCAACGTCATGGGAATGACCATCAGCCAGGGGACTACTCTGCTCTTTCTCCTTTTTCTTCCTTCTAGAATAAGGCTGCGTCACCTTCGCTTTTTGTTTACTCTCCAAGTCAGTTAAGGCATTGTCATCTTGGACAAGAGGTGAAGGAGGTGACAAAGAAGAAGATAAAGGAGTGACTCGACACTCAATAGACGTATGGCAAGGAATGAAATAGGAATCCACAGCTGAACACTCCACCTCAGACAAATCCGAGGTGTAGTAGGATTGAGATTCAAAGAAAGTGACATCTTTTTGGATATATTTCCTGCTGGTAGTAGGGTCGAAGCATTTGTACCCTTTTTGAGCGGGAGAGTATCCAAGAAAGATGCATTTCACAGACTTAGGATCAAGTTTGGATGAACCAAGACTTTATTGATGAACAAAACACATGCAACCAAACGCCCGAGGAGTTAACGGAAATACAGGGTGATCAGGGCGTAGCAGACTCACAGGAATACGGAACCCAAGGACTCTGGATGCAATGAAATTAATAACATAAGCGGTCGTGAGAACAACATCAGCCAATTTTTTTTTGAAAGATTATGTTGAAATAGAAATGCCCGGGCTGTCTCCTTCAAGTGCCTATTTTTCCATTCAGCCACTCCAGTTTGTTGTGGAGTGTAGGGACAGGAGGATTCATGAATCATCCCCTCATCTTCCATGAACAAATTCAGATTCTTTGTAAAATATTCTTTTGCATTGTCTGATATGAAAACTTCGATATTTTTTTTCTCAAATTGCGTCTGCACCATCTTGGAGAAAACATGAACAGCCCGAGGCACTTCTTCCCTGGACTTCAAGAGATAAACCCAAATGCAAAGGGAGAAACCATCAATAAAAGTGATGAGATATTGAAAGCCATCAACAGAGCACACAAGAGATGGGCCCCAAACATCAGAATGGATTAACTTAAAAGGAGAATTGCTCTTTTTTATTGACTCAGAATAATTGGTTCTACAATGCTTTGCCAACTGGCAAATAGAACAGTGAAAGGACTCAATGGAGACAGACGAAAATAAGGATGGAAACAAGACTCTCAAAAACCTAATAGAGAGATGCCCTAAACGACAATACTGCAACCGAATTTCCTCCAGTTTACTGGCAATTTTCCTAGTGGTGGTAGACTGAAGTGTGATACTCCCCCCGAGATTAAGCCGATAGAGTCCACTGTCCTCAAGACCACTCCCAATCGTTCGCCCAGTTTTCAAATCCTGAAAGATACAACGATCATTGAAGAATGTTACTGAACAATCGAGGGATTTGGTCAAACTACCAACAGACAAAAGATTTATTGGAAGGGAAGGAACATGTGAAGTAGAGGTTAGGGAGAAATTATCATCAAGACTGATGGTGCCCTTGCCCGCGATTGTGGCACGGACATTAGCTACCACAACCTTTTCTTGACCAGAAGATAATGAATAAGAGGAAAAAAACTTCGGTTGACAGTCATATGGTCAGTAGCTCCCGAATCAATGATCCAAGAGGTACTGGAAGTGGAAGATGCAGCACTAAGTGTCACCCCTCCATTGCCACACATACCCAAGGTGATGGAAGCCAAGGCAGCAGAGTCAAGCCGAGAAAGGATCTTATGAAGATTGGCGATGTCGGTTGAGGAGAGGCCTTTGAGGCTGGCCACTGGGGAGGCCGAGGAGTCACCATCATTGGAGGAAACTTGTGCCGCTGCTGGAGTGGTCTTGGATGAAGGTTTACCCTTCTTGTTTTTGAACTTTTGGGGTTTTTGTCTGGATACAACACCCAACAGCTATCAACCAGGTGATTCAGTCTTCCACAATGAGTACACTTTCGAACACGCTGTCCTTCATCATCAAAAGTCATAGTGCTGGCCCATTTGTCGGACGTCCCATCACTAACCAAGGCTGAATGATCAAGAGTGGCAACAGGTGGAACTTCAGCAAGCATCACTTCCCTTCGATTCTCTTCAATTATGACTCACTGATAAACTTCATCTAGAGGGGGAATAGTTGCTTCATTCTGGATATGTCTCCATAGTGATTCCCACTCAGAGTTTAATCCACCAAGAAATTTGAGAACCCTCCCTTTCTGAATGAACTTCAAGTGTCTCTAATGATCAGCGGGAGTATCCCAGTCATTAGCATCATAGCAATCAAGTTCATCCCAACGAGTCTGAAAAGTGGTAAAATAATGTGTCACAGACATAGTCCCTTGCTTAGTTGCATAGATGGAATTTTCTGGTTGATAAACACGGACAGCAATCTTTTTTCTCCCCATACATCTTTTCAAGGAAGACCCACATATCTCTAGCAGTTTCCGTTGAGCATCCTCCACGGAATTAACAATCCATGTCATAAACTTATTATTCTCTTCAACCCAATACTCAAACTTGTCACTGTTCTCATCAGGTTTGGTTGCTTTACCACTGATATAACCTGATTTAGGCTTCCCTCCAATGTACATCTTGGCAGCGGCAGCCACTCAACATAGTTGACTTTGTTCAACTTGACTGGAGTGATCTGCAAGGAATGATGTTCATGGCTGTGCACAGATGGAGCACGGAGACCAGGAACTTCCTTGCCTTGTGAAGTAGCATCAGAGGTAACAGAACCTTGGTCGGCCATGGGAGATGGGAGCAGCCGAACCCTGGTGAAACAAGAAGACCTTCAGCCGCAACCACAGGAAAAGACAGCAGCAACCCAAAGTAACTTGGGACCTCCAGACCCTGCCTCCTGCACGTGTAGGTGAAGAAGAACAAGACAAAGGATGGGGGACAGCAACCGCACAAAAAAACCCTAGCCGCAGGAAGCAGACAACCTAGCTGCAGGAAACCCTAGCTGCCAGGAAGAACAGGCCGAAGGATGACGGGGAATCTGCAGTTGCACTGGGAAACCCTAGCCACCAGGAAGAAGAGAAATCTGAGCTGCAGGAAGAAGGATTGGTCCGCCCCCAAGATAAAAACACAGGAAAAAAAACCTAGCAGCCAGGAAACCTAGCAGCAGGAAGGGTGTGTACTTGCACAGTGGGCAGAACAGATCACCGGCAAGTCAAGGCTTCTTCTCCAAGAGCCGCTGGCTCTGATACCATGAAAACACCAGGCAGACAGAGAGAAGAAGAGCAGAGGGACCTGCGATGGGAGAAAACCCTGCGGTTCCGGATGATTAACCTCCCAGACCACCCACACTTGTATTAAATATGATTAGGGCAACCACCCAACAATACAAGACAGAAATGCCCCTGTAACTGACCCTGACCAAGGCGCACAAAGGTGTTACATGAGATGACAGATAGAAGGACCAAAATGCCCCTGTACTTAACAGCGATCAAAATGCATTAATCTGTAACACAGTAGGATAGAAAAAATAACTAATTACAAACATTTCCAACTAAATACAAAACTGTCCTATTTACTAAACACTAATAAGTGTCCAGATTGTTGGGTTATTGATGACAGTTAACATGCCTACTGGCTGCTCCACTGTTCAAGTTTACTGCTAATATTGTCGGCGATGATCCCATGCAAAAGAGGATTGCCCAAATGTACATTGCCAGCAAGCTCACGCTACTTGATCCGCTGCTACTCTTGCTAACTTACGGGGATCAACACCAGCTTGTTTGCCACACTTGTTACTCCTTTTGGCCCTCCAGATCTTGCTCAGTTGGCCACTCGACATCAAAAATCCAAGCAAATGCTCCAGACAGCTGGTTTTCACATAGTTCTATGTTTTGTGTTGTCTGTGGTCTACCTCTTTTGGTCCTGCTTCTGTTGGGTTTAGACTCTGGGACTTCACACCATAAACCTCCAAGTTACCCATTGTCGAACCATTATACACCAGTCTTGAGGATGGTAGACACAGCCACCGTCGATGGTGGACATAGGCACAGTCAACAGTCATGCACCTCATGGCATGCACAGGGAAGATGGTAGTAGCCTCCTCCCCCACCTCCTCTCTCCGTCTCTTGTCAAATTAGGCATAAGTTGAAGGTTTACAAAGTCAGAATTATAAATGACCAATGTGAAGAATGTAAAATACGACATATTTTGCTTAATCAAATATTATATGGATGTCCAAAAACATATACCATCAAGATAATAGATGCAACACTAAGGAAGGACACTGAGAAAAAGACAGAGAAATCAAAGGGCAGACCCTTCTTCCCCCAAACACAGTCCTCAAGTAACAAAGGCTGTCCACTGCATCATTCTCAGAACCAATTTGGTGTCCTCTACCTGTTGCATCCCTATCAAGGATGACCAATCTTCAAAGAGTGCAAGTGCTATCTTAAAACTGTCACAAGGGTTATGCCAGACCTGCTTAAACATTCTGTCAATCATCTCCCCCAAATAAACCAGAAGGCAGCATGAGGAATAGTGTTGGAATGTAAAGATTTGTACCAAAAAATGGGGGGCCATGATCAAGGGGTTTTATGGCCTTATTCTGAAAAAAGAAAACAGACCCTCACAGGGTCCAGTAAACCCCACTCGATGGACAGCCACCCAGTGGAGTTGGGTGGACCTGGGGTCCACCAAAGTCCAATGGGGACACCCACCTAGTGGAGTTCAGCGGACCCAGGTCCACCAAACTCCACTGGTGACATGCACCCGGTGGAGTTTGGTGGACCCATGAGATCCACCAAAGTCTACCACTGACGCCCACCTGATGGAGTTGGGTGGCCAATGTCCACCAGTGGCCTCCTTAGGAGCATCTCCTTCTCTCTGATGGAACAAGAGTGAAAGTGTTTGACTGCAAAGAAAAAACAAAATGCAAGGAGTTTTTCTGTAAAATTCTAGACCGGTGGAGTTTGAGCTCAAACTCCAGCAGGTGATGCTTGGCCGACCTCCCTTCTGGCAGCCACCTCCCTCTCCAACTGCAAAGAGACCCAAAAGAAGGGTCTAAAGTGCAAAAATCAGAAAAGTCAAGAACATACAAGTTTTTTTTTTTTGTAAAATTGCACACCGGTCAAGTTTGAGCTCAAACTCCACCAGCTGATGTCTGGCCAGCCTCCCTTCTCTCAGCTGCCTCTCTCTCCAACTGGAAAGAGACCCAAGGAGGGCCCAAAATGTAAAAAATAAAAAATTTGGAATTTTTGCATGGGTTTATTTGCAAAAAAAATCCTAACCTAGTGGACTTTGGACACAAACTCTACCGGATAAGACTCTCACTTGTGCCCCTCTCTCTCTCCTCCTCTCTCTTACACACCCTTTTGACATTGCCCCTTTTCCTGCAAAATGTGAGGGAGAAAGGGTGAATTACGATGGTTCAAACACCACTGGGCAGGGTCTGGTGCCTCAATGAGGCAACTGCCACCCAGTGGGGTTAGGCCCTATATAATAACCTCCTAGTTGACATACAAAGAAGAAAATTCTAAGGCGAGGAACACAAGGTGAAGGCTGCACCCTACCTTCCTCTCTTCTTGGCCTTTGTGCCATAGTTGTTAAGGCGCCCGCCTAGGCGCCGCTTAAGCGGCGCCTAGGCGGGCAGGCGTTTTTTTGGGGACAAGGCGCCCCTACGCCTTGTTCAGCCTGAAAAAGGTGCCGCCTAGGCGCCGCTTGGGCGGCCTAGGCGCCCAAAGCGGCGCCTAGGCGCCTCCCTGCTAGCTTCATGTCCCTGACCGCGCAGGTCGATCCGCGTGCGAGGGCGCACGATGGCAAGTTCGGGCTTCACACTCTAACACTATCTCTCTCTATTTCCCTCTCACACTCACAGTGAGACCCACCCTCTCTCTCTCCTACCCCCTCTCTATGTTTGTCTATCTCTTCTCTACCCTTGCCCCCTTCTCTCTTTCCTCCACCCTTCCTCCTCTCTCTCTCTCTCACACACAGTTCGCAACTATCTCTCTCAGTCCCTCTCTCTATCCTGCCTTCCCCCCTTTCAATTAATAATGAGGTTAATTTGTTAATAAAGTATTTTAAATTTTAATTAAAATTTTGTATGTCTTAATTATTAATTTTATCTCAAAATAAATTTTGATATTTTATTGCAATGTCATTTCTATTAATTTTTATTTCTATATTCATACTAGTGTTGTTTCCCATATTTGTAATAATCATGATTAATTTATATATAAAAATTACGTGTATATTAATTATGATATTTTTTATGAACTTGACACCTAAGCGCCGCTTAGGCAGGCGCCTAAGCGCTTAGGCACTCGAGGACCCCAAGCTCGCCTTGGTCGCCTTGTCGCCTTGACAACTATGCTTTGTGCCCTGCTAGTTGATGGCCTATAATAGCCATATGGACCACAAACCTATGCTAACGCTATGATGAAATTATTTCAATATGTTATGCGATGTCATATCATGCCATTTCATGTCATATTAATTATTCATTGTGTCATAAATAATTGTATCATAACATGCTATATTAATTATGACACGTTAATTTCAGCAAACCTAACCAATTAACAGAATTAATTCGACTGGGAACTTATGGTCCAATCGTTCAAGTCCAATTAATGAACTGCGGCTTAGTCGGCATAGTCAAATCTTGCTTAGTCAAAATAATTAATCGACTGTGAACTACAGGGCCCAGTCAATCAAGTTTAATTAACGGACCGTGGCTTAGGCGGCCCAGTCAAATGTTACAATGGACAAATCACAAATTCACAATCAATGTGGCTCAGTCAATTAACACAATCAATGTTGTAATTGACGAATGACGAAGAACGTGGCTAAGTTGATCAACACAATCATTGTTATAATTGACAAATCACGATCAACGTGACTTAGCCAATTAACATAAATATTACACTTGACAAACCACGTCCGACATGACTTAATCAGCCAACCCATTTCATGGACCGTGGCCCATACAGCTCGGTCAATTGACTCAATTTAGTTAGTAGACCATGGCCTATGTGGTTTGTGTCAAATGTTTGTAAATTACGGATTGTTCTCCAATCATTGTAAATTACAGATTGTACATAGTCATATGAATACAATTCAATTTTTTCAATTTTGTTATTCATGCTTTGACTCACACATGTGATGTGTGATTGGATGTGCCTTCATCCTATGGTTTTAAAATAACCTGAGTGCAAGAGTCCTAGTTTGCCTAGGACTCCAATTTTAACCGCTTAAAACATCCATTCTGGACTCAAATCAACTTGGAAACATCAACCCAATCCCAATGGAACTTAAACCCAAAAGTCCTAGGAAGGTTAGGATTCTGACATGAGTCCTAGTTTGACTAGGACTCCAGCTCCAACCATCCAAGACATCTATTTTGGACTTAAGCTAACCGGAAATCACCAAACCTAGTCTGGATAGGACTTAAGACCTAGAGTCCGACTCAAGCTAGGACTGTAATGTAAAGTGCCTGAGATCTAATTTCAGACCTAGTTTAATGAGCGACAAACTAGAGCTGGGAGGGGCCATTCGGTCTCCTGCCTTTAGGAGGAACCTCACTTTAGAGGAGATGGACAACCTGAAACATCTCTTCGCTTTCCTCGTACAGTTCAGACCTGACGGCTCTTCAGAAGACAGATGGGTATGGAGATGGAAAAGGGAGTGACGGCTCTTAGTGAGATCAGCTTATTCCCACATCTCAGATGGAGGTCTGCGGCATGCCTTTGCTTCTCTCATTTGGACCACCAACAGCCCTCTCAAGGTCAAGCTGATGGTTTGGAGGATCTCCCATGGACGGTTGCCCACATGTGATAGAGTGGCTCCTTTCTTGCAGCATATTTCCACTCTCTACTGCTTATGTGGGGATGCGGAGGAAGACCAAGATCATTTGTTTGTACGCTACCCATTCTCACAGGACATTTGGGTAAGGATCGGACAGCTCTGCCAACAGATGCTTGGCCACTTTAAGGGGGTTCATCAGCTCTTCTTCAAGTGACATAGATGGTGGAACCTAAAAGGTGACACTGCCATTTGGTGGCTTGTTCTTCACGTCACTTTATGGGCCCTTTGGAGCGAGAGAAATAGAAGAATCTTTAAAAGAGAGGCAAGATCGAAAGATAGGACTTTCTCTTTTGTTTGTGGCACGGTGGCCATTTGGGCAAGACATTTATGTAAAGTGGGGGCTCATAACTCCTCCCTTCTTTTGTTTTTGGGCACTTAATTGGGGGACCCCTCTTGATTTGGGGGATTTTTGTATAGGATATTTTTTTAGAACTGAGAGCTTACACTTGTACTTCCCTTTCTCCTTTCAATATATTAGTGGTACTATCCAATTTTCCAAAAAAAAAAGTTACACACTAGTCGTGCAATTAATCAAGGGTTTTCGGTTGTCAAACTGTTGTAATTAACACCAATCGAGGTCGGTGGAGAATGAGATCAAATTGTGAATCCGTAGCCAAATCCAAAGGCTCCAATGCACACATGCATATCTGTTGAACACGGAATAAATTTAAAAGAAAAATGTTCATTTGTTGAACATGAATGCACATTTATTAACTATTTAAATAGCATGCACCATGCACATTATTAATTCTATGGATTGGATTTATCAGATGATTTAGGTTTCGGATACGGGACATTTCCCCACCGACCGTAGTCGGTGTTTATTTATATCGGCATAAAATCTGAATACCCTTGATTAACTGTCAAAAAACACATTTAGCCTCTACAAATATCTGTTGCAATATTGTGGGTTTTGCCTAATAGATATGATCCTAACGATTGCCCATTAAAGATAGACACGCCGCAATGGCACCCGATTGCGGTGTCAAATAGACAAGGGTTCCCGTGTGGGGTTGGACATACACGGGTAAAGAAGCTAGTCCAAAAACATAGGATCCGTCTAACTACTTGGAATATAGGAACTTTAACGGGTAAGGGTTTAGAATTGGTCAAGTTAATGAAGGACAGGAGGGTTAACATAGCTTGCCTACAAGAAACCAGGTGGAAAGGACATAAAGCTAAAGACATTGATGGATATAAAATTTGGTATACGATAATAATAACTCTAGAAATGGTGTTGCTATAATAATAGATAAAAACTTAAAAGATAGAGTTGTAGAAGTTAATAGATTGGGGGATAGACTGATGTTAATTAAACTTATCTTAGGTGAGGATATTTTGAATATAATTAGTGCATATGCACCTCAAGTAAGATTAGAAGAGAGCATTAAAAAGTAATTTTGGGAGGCTATTGATAATTTGATCTAAAATATCCCTAGTGAAGAGAGAATCTTTATTGAAGGGGATCTTAATGGTCATGTGGGTAAAGATAATAGAGGCTATGAGAGGATTCATGGAGGGCTTGGTTTTGGCAATAGAAATGATATGAGTTATACTATTCTTGATTTTGCTATGACCTATGATCTAGCAATTACTAATACCTTCTTTAAGAAGAGGGACGAACACTTAAATAACATACAAGAGTGGAACACATATAAGTCAAATTGACTATTTTCTTATTAGGAAGGTCGATAGAGTTTTATGTAAAGATTGTAAAGTTATTCCTGGTGAGAGTCTAGCCCCTCAACATAAGTTGTTAGTAATGGATGTCATTATCCCTAAATTCAAAAGAAATGTCATTATAAATAATTGGTCTAAGATTAAATGGTGGAATTTAAAAGGTAAAAGTTTAGAAACATTTAAAAATGATCTATTAAAGGAAAATATTTGGAATTTAGAACAAGAAACTAATGTAATGTGGAATAATGTTACAAATTGTATAACGAGGGTAGCAAAACAACTCTTAAGCGAATCTAAAGGTACAAAGAATCTAGAAAAAGAGACTTGGTGGTGGAATGAGGAAATCCAAAATATCATTAGAGTAAAAAAGGAGTGCTTTAAAGTCTGACAAACTAACAAAAATAATCAAACCCTAGAAGCTTATAAAATCGCTAAAAAGAGGGATAAGAAAATAGTTAGCGAAGCTAAATCCAAGGCATTTGAAGATTTATATAATAAATTAGGAACCCGAGAGGGTGAAAAGGACATATTTAAACTTGCTAAATTAAGAGATAGGAAAACTAGAGATTTAGATCATGTTTGTTGCATTAAAGGTGAAGATCAAAGGGTTTTAACTAAGGATCTTGAGATTAAAGAGATGTGACATAGTTATTTTCAGAAGTTACTTAATGGAGATTGAGTCAAGTATTTCTCTTTAGAAGGTACCCAAGAGTCCACAATATTTGATAAATATCAATATTTCAGGCGTATTAAGATGTCAGAAGTGGAGGATGCTCTGAGGAAAATGAAAGTGAGAAAGGCCTTAGGACCAGATGGCATACCTATTGAAGTATGGAAAGGTCTAGGAGACATTGGTATTCAATGACTAACTAAGCTTTTTAATAAAATTTTAAAGGAACAGAGAATGCCAGAAGTTTGGAGAAAAAGTGTTATAGTTCCTTTCTATAAAAATAAAGGAGATATTCAAAGTTGCAATAATTATCGTGGAATTAAGCTTATGAGTCATACTATGAAACGTTGGGAAAGAGTAATTGAAAAACGCCTCCGATATATGACTACTGTATCGAAAAATCAATTTGATTTTATGCCGAATAGATCTACTACAAAAGCTATTTTCTTACTACGGCAGCTAATGGAGAAGTATATAGAGATGAGAAAAGATTTGTATATGGTTTTTCTTAATTTAGAGAAGGCGTATGATCGAGTACCGAGAGAATTAATTTGGTGGACATTAAGAAAGAAAGGAATCTCTCAAGGATATGTGGATTTGATTAAGGATATGCACAACGGTGCTATTACTAGTGTTCGAACTATTGCTGGAGAGACTGGTGAATTTCCAGTTTCTATAGGTCTGCATCAAGGCTCTGCACAAAGTCCATATCTCTTTGCCTTAGTTATAGACGAAGTAACAAAATAATTGCATGATGATATCTCTCGGTGTATGCTATTTGCAGATGATATTGTTTTAATTGATGAGAGTATTGATGTTTTAAATGCTAAGTTAGAGCGTTGGAAACTTGCCTTGGAGTCTAGAGATTTTAAAATCAGTAGGAGCAAGTCAAAGTTTATGTATTGTAATTTTAGTAATGGAAGAGTGGTACAGGAAGACATGGTTCTAATTGATGGACATAACATTCCGAAGAATAGTAGCTTTCGATACTTAAGGTTTATAATAAAAGAGAATGGGGAGATTTATGACGATGTTACACATAGGATTAAGGCAGACTGGTTAAGATGGAGAAGCGCATCAGGAGTCCTTTGTGATCGTCGTATGCCTGTGAAACTCAAAGAGAGGTTTTATAGAACGGCTGTGAGACCTACTTTGTTATACGGTACCGAGTGTTGGGCAGTACGAAAGGAACACATTCACAAAATGTGTGTAGCAGAGATGAGGATGTTGAGATGGATGTGTGGTAAGACCAAGAAAGACAAGATTAGGAATGAACGCATCCGTAAGGACTTAGGGATAGCCCCAATTGATAGTAAAATGAGAGAAAATAGACTCAGGTGGTTTGGACATGTGTTTCGTCGCCCTAACTCAGTGCCAGTTAAAAGATGTGACCGAATCTTAGTGGATGCTAGTAAAAGAGCTCGAGGAAGGCCTAAAATGAGATGATGCGATGTTATTAGGAAGGACATTAGTTTCTTGGGTTTAAATATGAATATAGCACTTGATAGAAATATTTGGCGGAACATGATTCATGCAGCCGACCCCAAATAATTGGGATAAGGCTCTGATGATGATGATGATGATGATGATGATGATGAGAAATTCAAACATATTCATTCATTGAACACAGAATTTATATTGCAATTGGTCTTTTGAGAACTTTACATTTGGTCCCGATTATATACTCGATTTTTTGGGTTTACATCTGATCGCCATCTGATCACTAAGAGGCTTCTGCTTACACTTGGATCTTTGGATTGTTTCCGTAACTATGTAGTCTGAGGCGTAAGGCGAGCGAGGCGACCAGGGGGTCGCCTCACGCCTCAAAGGCCTAGGCGATGGCCGAGACGTTTAAGGCGTTTGAGGTGACATATTATTAAAAAATTAAAATTAAAATTATATGTCAGAATATCACAAAAATATATTTTTTGAACAGTAAATATGATAAAACTGCATATATACTAAACAAGAAAAATAACTAACAAGTGCAATATTATAACAAAACAAAAATAGTTAAACAACCAAACAAGTTAATTACATAATCCCATAACACAAAGTGTTTCAAATCTCTCTCAACTCTCAAGCCTCCTCATCACTCATAACAACAAATTTAAATCATATTACAAAAATAAATCAAACAACAAACTTAAACCATATTACAAAAATAAACCAAACAACAAAAATAAATCAAACAACAAATGTAAAATAATATTTTTATTGACTATTTATTGCCGACGTCGATTGCTGGCTATGCACGAATCACAATTGATCGTCACTGTGGTCCGTGAGAGACAGAGAGAGTGAGATAGAGTGACTAGTGACTAGTGAGAGGATAAGCCCCTCTACCTGTGCATGCGTGTGTGTCTGTGTGAGAGAGAGAGTGACAGAGTGGGAGAGAACAGAGAGTGGGCGGGAGACAGAGTTGAGAGAGAGAACAGAGAGAGTGGGCGGGAGACAGAGAGTTGAGAGAGAGAACAGAGAGAGTGGGCTAATCCCTCTCTGCATGTGCTTGTGAGACAGAGATAGAGAGGGGGAGAGAGAGAGAGAGTGATAGAGTGGGAGAGGGGCCGAGCCCCTCTCTGCGTGTGCTTGTGTGAGAGGAAGACAGAGTGAGAAAGAGAGGAAGAAAGAGAGGAGACGGAGAAACTGTGAGAGGGAGACGGAGAGAGAGAGAGACAGAGTGAGGGAGACGATGAGAGGGAGATGGAGAGAGAGGGTGGCAGAGAGAGAGGAAGGAGAGGATGATGTCGATGAGAGAGGGAGACAGTGAGAGGGAGACGATATGAGGGAGACAGTGAGAGGGAGATACAGACGGAGAGAGAGGGATAGGGAGAGTATGAGAGGGAGACAGAGTGAGGGAGACAGAGAGACAGTGAGAGGGAGACGACGAGAGAGGGAGAGGGAGACGAAGAGAGAGGGAGATGGAGACGGCGAGAGAGGGAGAGGGAGATGAAGAGAGAGGGAGAGGGAGACGGTAAGAGGGTGTGTGTGTGTGCCACTATGTGAGAAAGACAGAGAGAAGGAGAGGGAGATGTGTACCGGACGCCACTGTCGCCGGACTCCCGCCGGACGCCGCTGTCGTCGTTCACTCGCCAGAAGCCGCTGTCGCCGTTGGGGATTAGGGTTGTCAATTGGGGAGCGACGGAGAAGCGGCTGCGGGGTGGGACGGCAACGAAACCATCACACGAGTTTAAACGTGGATCTGCGCGAGGCTTAAGCTTAACGGGTATTCAAACCCGATACGCGACTCCGCTGCGGGCGACTTGGCGGGAACGGCGGGCGACGCGGCGAGTTGGCGTCGCCTCGCCTCAGCGCCTAGGCGCGATTTCGACTACAAAGTTTCATAGACGATCAAACTGTTGAATTTGCTTTTGATCACCATCAGACTGTTGGATTTGCTCCTAGCCTCCAGCGTACCGTTAAATCTACTTTTGTCTTCAATTGGACAGCTAGATTTACTCCCGGCCACAATCAGACCGTTGAATTTGCTTCTGGTCAAGATCTGGCCATTGAATTTGAGTTTCATCATGATTGGACCCTTCATGGGTACATCTGCAATTTCTGACCCTTTCTGAATGTTTCTATAATTTTTGACCATTCCTTGATATTTTTGTAGTTTCTAACCCTTCCCGAATATTTCTACGATTTTGAGACAGCACGGAGGAAGGCAACATTTTTGGTAGGTCCCAACAATATCATATCTAACCCTTCTTTTGTCTTCTCTTTTTTTTAAAATTTTTTAGCTCCAACAATATCATATCTATTTTGCCGATAAATATTGCTATGCCATTTGCATAAACCACCAAACTCGATATTTTTATATGTTAAAAATAAAATGTTCCCACGTATTGTGACCAGGCCTTACTGTGGTTCTTTCCTTAACATCTCTACTTCCAACCGTGCAAAAGGTCAGACATTCCTGGGCTCCCATCACAGGATGTCAAGAGCCCTAGTAAGGAAAATCCATAATATCTTGATGATACTGCACTCAAACAAAAATGTGATTAATTGATTCTTGAAAGATTTGCCTGATAAAAATGTTCAGGATTTTGCATCTATTTGTTGACCTTTTTAACATATAGAGGTAATATAATTCAGATGATTATATACATTTTCAACACTTTTCTAATGAAACACAACTTGGAACAACAAAGAGGGGCATGTTGAACCCCGCGATTTTTATGATATTTTTCTTAGTGTTTTCAGAACAAAGAAAATATGTAAATTAAATCCACTATAGAATGGCATAAAGCGGTATAAAACCATGGCCGTTACATGTGGGTTAATTTAAATACCCTTGGAATTCCGTTGGCGACATTATTTTTACAAGGGTTACGTGTTTTTAATACACGATAATTCTGTTGAACACTTTGTGGGTGACGCTAAGTTACGTACCCACGCAGCAAAACAATCAAACAACGATGACTCCCCGACTTCCGTGGGGCATTCCCAATGTGCCGAAGAGTTATCCCTGCACCCTGAGATCCAAGGGTAGTAGGACAGTGTCAAGCAAGGTCAAAACAAACCGAAAGAACTTCCGTGCGCCGTCACCGCCTCGAAGACAGGAGCAGGAATCAATAAAAAATCCTTGAAGGGGACGGGGCAATAGATTTTTATAACCCTTTTTGGACCAAAAAAATAGGAGGAGGACCCTCCTCTTTTCCCTCTCTTTCACTCTACACAGAGGAGGAGCCGAAGGGACTCTCCTCCGGGTGTGGCAGACCTAGAGGGGATCCCTCCGGGTTTGCCTGACCTAAAGGCAGGCAAACCCAGAGAGAGCCCCTCCGGGTCACGCGAACCAAGAGGAGCGCTCCTCTGGTTCGCAGACCCGAAGGGGGGTCCCTCCGGTCACGTAGACCGAGAGGAAGCCCCTCCAAGTCTCTCTCCCCCTCCTGCGATCTTCTAAGACAAAAAAAGAAGAATAATAAAGCAAAAAAAGGGGGGAAGACCAGGGGAGGCCCCTCCGAGTCTGCAAACCCGGAGGTTCCTCCTCTGCCCCCTCTATCTTTGTTTTCTCTCTAACACAAAAAGGGAAAAAAAAGGGAGAGAAGGAAGAGCATACAAGGAGGGCGCCCTTCTCCACTCACAAACTCAGAGGTTCCTCCTCCACCCCCTCTCTCTTTGTTTTCTCTCTAACACAAAAAGGAAAAAAGGGGAGAGAAGAAAGAGCATACCAGGAGGGTGCCCTTCTCCACTCACAAATCCAAAGAGAGCCTTTCTCCAATGCAATAAATGCTCGAAACCAGGAGCAGGAGGAACCTCCCGTGTTCCCGCCTCTAAAAACCTCTAAATAGGAGGCCTTGGAGCCTTGCCAAGAAAGGAGGATTTGTAAATTCAAACCTGCTGGGAACGCTTGGAGGAGCAAAGCTTGGGAGCACTTGCATAGGGAGAAGCTTGAAGCGGCTTTCCCTTGAAGTCTTGAAGGCTTGAAGATCAAAAGAAATTGCTCATTTGCATAAAAAACCCTCAATCAAGGTTATATTACATAAATGCCCATGTTGAGGAAATTCTCTTGTATTTTTCAATCAAATTTATGAAAAATCATAGAAAAACCTTGTTGATCCCAGAAGTGTCCAAAGTTCTCAGAATTTGTAGTCAAATCATGGGGAAAACCCTATAGTTTGCAAAGAATTGCAGTTTTACCCTCATACTTTGTGAAATTATAAAAATACCCCAAAAATTATGCAAAATCCCATAAATTTAAAAGTTCTTCAAGAAATATTCAAGTTTATCCAATGTTCTCAAAGTTGATGGAAAAACCATGCTTGTATTCAAGAAACTTGAAATTTGCAAATTTACCCTAGAGGTTCATGAAATTGGATCAATGTCCCAGGGAATTATGCAAAAATTTGGAAATCGCATAGAGGGCTTATCTCCTTCAATATGAACTCTCAGTTTATGGGAAACCATGAATAAACCCTAGTTTAGGAAAAATTGTAAATAAACCCCAGTCTAGGGAAAAATTGCAAATATACCGCTGCCTTAGGGTATGGGCGTCCCTTCTTGGATCAAATCCCCGATGTCACAATGGAGATTGCAAGGGTTAAAAAAAGATCTTTGGCGGTTAATCAAAGGTATTTGGACTTGTACTGATGTAAATTAACACCGACTACGGTCGGTAGGGAAAAGTCCAGTACACGAACCCTAAATTATCTGTTAAATATGAAATGCGGAAGTAATATGTATGCTAATCAATTCGCTGAAATATATGCATATTCATCCAACAAATGGATATTTTTTAAAATTAAATTTTAGGCATGTTAAAACAGTGCACTCATCAATAATTTCCCCCAAAAGGAACCAATTGAAGAATCAAATATGGCAATGAATTATATACTGTCTGTCTTACCAGCCTTCAGGTATAAAAAGAACATCGCCAGCATGAAGAATGGCTTTCTGGGAATAATCCATCGAGTACTTAGCTCTTGAATGAAGGGAAAGATCAGTATTTTGTATGTCAACTGAACTGAGAAGAAAAATGAATTGAGAACAGAAAAGTTAATACACAGGAATAACTAGAGAATACTCACACTAAAAAGAGAAAAGAATCAGTTAAAAAAGGCTACATACCTATGGTTGGAAGCCTCTCCAAACACAGGCTTTGGGTAAAGAAAACAACTAGCTGAAGGTGGCCATAGTACAACTGGAATGCAAAGTAGTGGCAAAGTCAAACTAAGCAGTTCGATAACACAAACAAACTCTCTCTCTCATGAATTTCCTGTAACCATGTAAGGATTTTTTCCCCTAAAATCTAAGAGGAAAAAAACAAAAAGTGCAAAGTGGGTTCACATGAAATAACTAGAGAAAACACCATGCTCGTAGTTTTGGGACATTACATGATCTCCACATAATGCTAAGTGATTGGCTATTTTATACTCCATTTGAATAAATTCCAGAATATAAAAGTAAATGGGGAAAGATACTAGTGGTTGACATGATGTAAAATCATAAAGAAAACAAGGAAACCACTGGAGATTCATGGACAAGGTAGGAACATGAAGGGTAGAAGAGAGGACAAGGTGATCATTTAATCTGATGGAACCTCAACCTGCAACATTAGCCTTGGAACCATCAGCAGAGGTCACTTTGTCATGGCTGGAAGTCAACAAATAAGATGAGAAAAGTGTAGGAGTACCAGTCATATGGTCAGTTGCCCCAGAGTCAATGACCCAAGGGTGAGGTCCCGACCTTGCAGAGGCACTCATAGCAATGCCAGGCTTTGCCAGCAGTACCTGACGTGGAAGGAAGAGAGGGCGGGGTGACAATGGGACTAAGTGGTGACAATAGGCGCTGTAGTTGTGCAATATCCTTAGATGTCCAACCCTGCAGTTGAGGACCTTGGGAGCCAAATGCGTCCTGTGTCGGAGGCGGGCCAGACCAGGCTGCAGCAACATATCCTGTAGCAGACTGCCCCTTTTTTCATGTCTGAAATTTAGCTGGTTTCTTCTGTGGGTGAAGATTCCAACAGTCATCCATTGTATGATTCTCACAACCACAATGGCCATAGATTTTTCTAACCTCTGACTTGGCTGATTGCCCTGAAGTGCCGTTGATAGATTGCTGACCAACACTAACATATGCCCCGGATTCTCCCACTGGAGATGAGAAAAAATGGTCGTTCATGGCTTTGCGTCATCCCTCTTCACTGAGCACCTTATAGTACTCTTGCTCTAGAGATGGTAGTTTCCCCATGCTACGAATCTGACCCCGTAGGGTCTCAAACTCCTGATTCAAACCGGCCAGGAACTTGAAGACCCTATTTCGCTGAACGTATGCCACATTTTTTTTCTGATCTTCTTTGCATGACCAATCATCAATAACATAATAATGTAAATCCTCCCACTTGCTACGAAGCAAGCCACAATACCCAGTGACAGAGAGAGGGCCTTGTGTGAGGCCATGAATATCGTGAGTCAACTGATAGACCCGAACCATATCTTGCTTTTGTCCCAACATTTCTTCAAGGAGAACCCACATAGCATGAGCTGTTTTCTTCCTGATAATAAGCCCTTGAAGATCGAGCCTAACTAAGTTCACCAGCCAAGACATGACCACATTGTTTTTGAGTTCCCATTTATCAAAACCAGGGTCAGAATCACTAGGCTGCTGAAGTTTCCCGTTTATGTAACCATTTTTTCCCCAGCCTGTGATGTACATTTTTGCCGCAACTGACCACACCATGTAGTTGTGCTCCGTTAACTGGACTTGAGTAATCTGGAGAGAAGCATTCTCATTACCAGCATGGATAGGCATTGAATGCAGATAACCGGAACCCTTGGAGGTCATTTCAGATTCCATCGACTGTGACATAGCTTGCTGCAGTGATGTTTGCTACGGTAGATTGCCCAAACCAATCCCTCCCAGCAACGAACAAATGCTCAAACACGAACTGAACAAATAGACACTGAACTCCGACGATGTTAGGGCAAAACAGAGGTGTATACAGCAGCCAAACGACCTGCAGTCCTCACACAGATCAGACATGCCAGAACTCCAGGCGCTATGAGAGACAAAGGAAGGGCGCACATGGAAGACACCTTCTTCACGAACTCCATGACTGCATAACAAAGTTCCCTGGGCCCTTAACAACTGACGAACTGAGCCCTAATAGGGGCACATGTAGGCAGAGGTGTTGGGGACGCCGCTGGCGGACAGCAAGCGGTGGAACATTGATCATTTGCTCTGATACCATGTAGAAATCAGGTTTCCATGGGACTGGAAGGGCGCGGACCAGAGAGGAAGAAGGAAGAGAGAAAAAGAGAAGAGAGATCGCAGGAGCGACAGCGCGATGGCAGGAAGAGGGATGGAGGCTGTGTTACCTTGCACAGTCCCCAAACCCTTATTTTATTACGATAAAACACCATACACAAGGAATTAGATACCCCTGTTACAATGTACTAAAGCAGGGGTACTTACAGTAATAAAACAGTGAACATAAGCTAATTGGATCCACCTTAACGGGTCTGGTAATGAATCAGCACTTCTTAAGGTGGCCTGGCCAGGCCTTAAGAGCCGGCCTGAACCAGCCCTGGCCTGTCCTCACTACACATATCATATCTAACTTGTTTTCATAAGATCATCCTCACATTTAATTCTGAATAAAAGATCAGAAATCATGTAACTGCACAGTATATACAGAAAAACCAGTCATGAAACATTTTGCTGTCAATGCAATATCATAATGTAACCTTATATGCTTATCAATTTAGGTGTTAAACAGATCTATTAATTAACTACTATCTTATCTTGAGCATCTCATATTCATAACCTCAAGCCCTACTTCCAAATATCACGATAAAGATGTTTTAAAAGATTGTTACCCACTGTTGTACTCTATAGCACCCACTATCATGAAGTTAATAACTACTCAGCCATATAGTTGCTTAGACTAAGCAAGAAAACTCAATAGCTATCACTCATATATTCCCTCAATTCTGAAATAAAATTGACGGAACTCCCCTGCAAACCTCTCGCTTGGATTATCCTAAAACTCTTAAAAAGAAACCCCAAATAAAGGAAGGATGGTGGGGATACCACCGGACCAGTCACACGCAGCCGACGCCGCACCACCCCGACACCACCGAGCTTGTGGCTCAGAGACTCGACTTCTTGAAAACTCGGCGTCCTGAGTACTTATTTGTGTATATTGAGTATGTATTTTATTTGTGTATTGTGTGTATAATACATGTATTGCTACATGTATTATTTGCTTTTGTTTTATTAGGCCAAATATTCTATTATTTTATATTTTATTTGGCCAAGTCAAAAGTTGGTTGTTGTGGTTTGTTTTATTAGACTAGGACATGGATGTCATTAGTTAAAAAGACTAAGGTATGATTGTCCAAATGTAATATGGCCTTTCCTCTATAAAGGGGGCTAGTGTGCAAGATTTTCATATGATAGATTGAATGAAAAGAAGCTTGTACATGAGAAGAGTTTTCCCTCTCCTTACTTCTCTTCCCTCCATCTCCCTTGTGATAATAGAGAGATTGCCCGGTGATAGACCGTCCGGTGTGAGACCGAGCTGCGCGAGGCAGTAGTTATCACGTCTTCTTCGCGTCTTCGGAGTGCCGTCGATCCTTTCTACGGCGCTGCCGCGTCAAATTTAGTATCAGAGCCCAACAACGACGTCTCCATCAACCTCGATGTCCTCGTTGTTCGTGATCAACATCGGTCGGTGAAAAAAAAAAAGAGGAGAGAAGCAGAAGAGTTACTTCCCTCGGGAGAGAGAGAAGAAAACAGAAAAAAAAGGATTCGTAAGGGGGCCTCGTCGCCCGTGTCGGGATTCAAAGCCTGCCCCGCCGCAACAGATCGCCCCGCCCCACCGCCAGCCACCGCGCCCGGCGCCCGCTCGCGCCGCCCGCTGCCGCCCGCCTCCGCGTTCGCCCGCGACCGCCTCGCCGACAGCGCCTGTGACCTCGTTGCTCTCCCCGCCACGCGGCGCTCGCTCCCGCGTCCGCAGGCCTCTGCCTGCGAGCCACCGCGCCTGCCGTCGCGACGCGTTGCCCACCTGCCGCCCGCTGCGCCCGCACCTGCCGCACGCGTGCGCCGGCACCGCGCGCCCGCCAGCGAGCCACCCCGCCCGCGTACGCCCACCTGGGCTGACCACCCGGCCGCCCAGCTGATCTGACCGCCAGCATGCCCACCCACCACGCCTACCAGCCTTGACCCAGCCGTGATTTGCGCAAGATTTGCGCAGGAAGACCAGGACAGGTTTTGAAAAAAAAAAAAGTCAGAAAAGAGAGGTTGAAAAAATTTGTAGAAATATATATATATATCTATTTTATATATATATATATATATAATATCATGGATATATATATATATATATAATTTAATAGTTATATATATATATTTTTTTTTATTTGATTGAACAATTCATTGTGGCGCCCGAGTCTACAATGACGGCTCGACCGGTGCCAGGGTCGCCTGGTCGTCGACAGACAGTCCGTAATTTACGGAGTGTGAGTAACCGTGAGTCTCCCTGCGCGGAGAAAGTCTGAAATAATTTGTTCCCCTGCGCGGGAAAATTTTAAATTACGCGGTTTTGTACTAATTGCACCCTCCCTGTGTGGAGTGAATTTGTTGTAACCGATCAAGCTTCGTCGACGTCGTGCGGACACGCACGTCCCTGCTCGCCTTCGTCTCCGGTCGGAGCTAGACTCTTCAGTCTAGTTAGGTGCGTGCCCCCATAAACTTGCTTATTTAGTATCTTTTTCAATTGACGCGCGACGAAGTGAGAGAGAGCCCTATCCATGCAGCCTGTCTCCTGAGTGCACCGTTGTGGACGGAGAGAGAGAGCTTGTATGATCCCATCTTAAGCCCTAGAATTGTCACATTAAGGCACCATAACTGTCAGAAGGTAGTTCCACAACTACTTTGCCTACAGGCGAGCAATTCTCCCTGACCGGTCCCTTCGCAAAAGGAATTGACCCTTTGCACATTAGCCAACAAATTGGGTCTGCACCTTGCTAATTTTTGATCCCAGGATTGTATTATTTAGGTCCAAGCTCGTGCATGCCACGTTGGTCTAGGAATTCATCGGGCCGTCTAGAGCGCAATTTAACTTTACAATCACCCATGAATCAGGATAGCACGGATGCCATGCTAGCCCAGCTCGAACAACATCTTATGGCCCAAATTGAAGAATCTATAGGCCAATTGCGAGCGGAGCTAAGTGAGCGGATCCGAGCCTTAGAGGATCATGTGAAGAAAGAGGAAGAGAGGTTGAATGGTCGCGGAGATCCCGTAGCCAACCCTAGGGAAGAAAGAGACCAAGCCCGCCAGAATCAGGCTCCCCAAGGTAGAGAGCAAGAGGATCGTGCGTCTCGAGGGAGAGACCACGACGATGAGGAGATCATCCTACGGAACGTCAAGATAGACGCTCCCAGTTTTGATGGGTCCCTAAATCCCGCCACATACCTTGATTGGGAGACCGGGATGGATCAATACTTTGATTGGCATCACCGCATGACCCATGCTACAAGGGTGAGGTTTGCCAAAATGAAACTCCTAGGTCAAGTCAAGACCTACTGGTGCAATGTTGAGAATCTCCTAGCAAGGAGACGAGAGGAGCGCATCAGCACGTGGGAAGAAATGAAGGAGAAATTTAGGGAAAAGTATCTGGCACCCTCCTATCATTAGCGTCTTTTAGACCAATGGCAGAAACTTACCCAAGATGGGAAGTCGGTAGATGAATACATCGCCAAGTTCGATGAATTCTTCCCACGGAGTCATGTCGTGGAGGATGCCTCAGTCACCCTCTCGCGATTTAGGGCTGGCCTACACAAGAGCATACAGCGGGAGCTATTCCTACGAGAGGTTAACACCCTCGAGCATGCCTATCAGGTTGCTCGAGATGTCGAGCGGTTTCAAAGGGTGGTCCCACTTCGGGTTCCCACCTACCACCAACTAGAATCCCGAAACCCCATGGTCCGCTACCCTGAGAGGCCTGGCCCCTCCACTTCCTATGTCCCTACTGCTACCCCACTCCGGGCCGTTGCCCCTACTGTTCCTTTCATAAGGAACCCCTTACCTGCACCTGTTGATGTGCCCAGACTAGAGTACACTCCGCCAACTGATAGGAGAGATGACAAGGGAAAGGGAGTCATCCCTAACACCTCCCAACCAGTCCCTGTCTCGGGAATTCGTTGCTTTAGGTGCCATAACCTAGGGCATGTTGCCACCAATTGCCCCACCCGAGCCTTGGTCATCACCGACCCCCAGCCTGTGGAGCTTCCACCTCAAGAAGAAGAATCCATTGAGAGATATGAGGCCGATCCTGACCTCATCGCCCAATTTGAGGAAATAGATGACACGCATGTCGAGTACATGCAGGTTGGAGACATTGCCGAGAGTTCCAACCATAGAATATTAGGTGTAGTTCGTTGTATCTTAACACACCCCCAAGAGGACGACTGGCGTCGAACCTCCATCTTTCAAACCTACATCCTGGTGAAATCCCAACCCTGCAAGGTGATCTTTGACAACGGGAGCTGTATCAATGCAGTCTCTTCAGATTTTGTCTCCCGTTTAGGTCTACCTACGCACCCTCATCCTAGGCCATATAACGTGGCTTGGCTTGACGACACGTCTATCCCAGTCATCACTACATGTGTCATTCCCATCCAATTCCAGTCCTACCAAGGACAGATCTTATGCGATGTAGTGCCTATGAAGGTCAGTAGCGTCATCCTAGAACGACCGTGGATCTATGATGTATATCTTACTACATTCGGTCGATCCAACCAGTGTTCCTTCTCCCACAATGAGAAGAAGATTCAGTTGTACCCAGCACCCCCAAAGGTGATCCCGGAAAAGAGCTCCACCTCCACCCCCACTGGAACCCCCAAGGTTCAGGAGAGTCCCCGAACTCCCAATGAAGGGAAACTTCCCAGTCCCTCTTCTCCTGCACCTATCACACCCGTTCCTAAGGCCCCTAAGGTTGGTCACGACCTAGTTAGGCGCCTTAACTTCATAAGTGTCCGAGAGCTAAACAGAGAGGTTGTTGAGGGTGCCCATGTTTGGACTGTTGTCGTCACTATCACACCCGAGGAGTCCCAAGTCTCAGTCCCACCTGAAGTCCAGGCAATTCTGCAGGACTTCCAAGACATCTTCCCTGAAGACTTGCCCTCTAGGCTCCCTCCCATGCGTGATGTACAACACGCCATTGATCTTGTCCCCGGGTCCACCCTACCCAACCTTCCCCATTACCGATTGAACCCCAAGGAGCATGCTGAGCTCCAAAGAATTGTCGAGGACCTTATTCAAAAGGGTTTCCTTAGGATGAGCAAGAGTCCATGTGTTGTTCCTGCCTTGCTCACACCGAAGAAAGATAACACCTAGCGGATGTATGTTAACAGCCGCGCCATCAATAAAATCACTGTCAAGTATAGATTTTCAATTCCCCGTCTTGATGACATGCTTGACATGATGAGTGGAGCCACCATCTTTTCCAAGATTGACTTGAAACGTGGCTACCACCAAGTCCGAATCCGACCAGGGGATGAGTGGAAGACAGCCTTCAAAACAAAAGAAGGTCTGTATGAATGGCTCGTCATGCCATTTGGGCTATCCAATGCCCCCAGCACTTTTATGAGGCTTATGACGGAAGTCCTTCGCCCTCTCATTGGTCGCTTTGTTGTCGTCTACTTTGACGACATTCTCATCTATAGCCACAACCCTCAGGACCACATCCAGCATTTGAGGGAAGTCTGCGAGACTTTTAGGAGAGAAACTGTATATGTCAATCTCAAGAAGTGTGAATTCATGATAGACCGGGTCACTTTCATCGGATTTGTGGTTTCGAGTCAAGGAGTGTCTGTGGACCAATCCAAGGTCGAAGCCTTAGTCGACTGGCCAGAGCCCCAGAACGTCCATGACGTTCGCAGTTTCCATGGGCTAGCCACTTTCTACAGACGCTTCATTAAGAGTTTTAGCACCATTATGGCACCCATTACGGATTGCATTTGTAAAGGGAATTTTGAGTGGACCAAAGCCGCCTCGCAGGCTTTTCTTGTCATAAAGGAGCTCATGACCAAAGCCCCTGTCCTCCACCTGCCAGACTTTTTCAAAGTCTTTGAGATATCCTGTGATACATCTGGCGTGGGTATAGGAGGAGTGCTTAGCCAGGAAAGTCACCATGTGGCTTATTTCAGTGAGAAACTTTCTGATGCCAAGTTTCGGTACTCTACATATGATAAGGAGTTTTATGCCGTGGTCCAAACCCTCAAACACTGGAGACACTATCTCTTACCACAAGAGTTTGTCTTATACTCGAACCACGAGACCTTGAAATTCCTTAGCTCTCAGAAGTGCTTAAACCCTAGGCACGGTCGATGGGTAGAATTCCTCCAGTCCTTCACCTTTGTCCTAAAACATAAGGCTGGAAAAGAGAATAAAGTGGCCGACGCCTTGAGTCGAAGGGTCTCCCTTCTTTCCACTGTTCGGGTAGAGGTCACCGGATTTGACCGCATGAAGGAACTCTATGGAGAGTGTCCAGATTTTGGCCCTGCCTACTCTACCTTATCTAGTGGATCCTCGACAGCATTTGCTGACTATCTACTCCAAGATAGTTTTCTCTTTCGAGGACAGCAACTCTGTGTCCCGAAGACTTCTGTACGGGACTTTCTGATTTGGGAAATGCATGTTGGAGGTCTTGCTGGTCATTTTGGACGAAACAAGACCATCCATTCTGTAGAGGAGCATTTTTATTGGCCTGGCCTGAAGAAAGATGTGGCCAAAATTGTAGCCCAGTGTAGGACATGCACAATGGCCAAACAGGTCAAACAGAACACTGGTCTCTACACTCCTCTCCCCATTCCTGATAGACCATGGGTTGATGTGAGCATGGATTTCATTCTTAGATTACCTCGTACTGCTCACAAACATGACTCCATCTTTGTTGTAGTTGATCGTTTCTCTAAGATGGCCCACTTCATTGTATGTTCCAAAACATCTGATACATCTAGAGTAGCCCACCTGTTCTTTGATGAAGTCGTGTGTCTGCATAGTCTCCCCCAAACCATAGTGTCTAACCGAGATGTTCGGTTCACTAGTTACTTTTGGAAGACACTTTGGCACCTAGTTGGCACTAAGCTCAAATTCTCCACTGCCTATCACCCACAAACTAACGGGCAAATAGAGGTCGTCAATAGGACTTTAGGGAATCTTTTGAGGTGTCTTGTAGGGAATCATTCTGGCAATTAATTTGCATATAACAGCTCTGTCAATAGGTCCATAGGTATGAGTCCGTTTGAGGTCGTGCATGGATACAAACCTAGGAAACCTGTAGATCTCATTCCCCTTCCCCTCGAGTCTAGAACGTCTAAGTCAACTGAAGAGTTTGCACAGCATGTCAAGAGTCTGCATGAGTCCATTAGCAAGCAAATAAGTCTCAGTAATGAGACCTACAAACGATTGACTGATTCGCATAGGCGTCACCATGAATTTCAAGAAGGTGACTTGGTCATGATACGGGTTCGACCCGAACGACTCCCCTCGGGAGCCGTTAAAAAGTTGCAAGCCCGTAGTGATGGTCCGTTCCAAATTCTACGAAGATTGGTGCCAATACTTATGTTGTGGACTTACCTCCCGAATATGGGATTAGCTCTACCTTTAATGTGGCAAACCTAATGGCCTACAAGGAACCCACAGCGATTCCTAGTGACCCTTTCGAGCCTTCTCCTCCCCTTGAGAGTGAGCCCACCCCTGTGCGTTCAAAAGCCTTGAGAGCACCGCGCGAGCAAATTGAAAGGATAATGGATGAGCAGGTGACAGCTACACGGAACAGGGTGTACCAGCGCTACCTTGTCTGCTGGCGGGACCGTCCACCTTCTGATGATTCCTGGATCAACCGGGAAGACCTCCAGCGTCTCGAACCAGACCAAGGAAGGCAGTATCGGTTTCGGTACCGATTTCGGCTTGTTCCGAAACCGATACGTACCAATTTCGGTACCGATTTCGATTTCGGCCGAAACCGGTTGAAACCATTTTAAAAACTAAAAAAAATAATGTCAAGGTCTGGTTTCGGCCGAAACCGTCCTGTTTCGGACCGAAACAAGTCAGTTTCGGCCGAAACCCTTAATGGTTTCGTCTGAAACCATTAAAAGTATTTTTTTAACGGTTTCGGACCTACTACAGTGATTTGGTCCGGTTTCGGAGCGGTACTGGCAAAAACCGATACGTTTCGGCCGAAACGTATCGATTTCGGCCGATACTGCCAACCCTGATCCAGACCTGCTGGAGCACTACCAGAGCGGTGTCCCACCTTACTCGACGGAGTCGAGTTCCAGCCGCCCCGGGAGGGTTGGTGGGGACACCATCGGACCAGTCACACGCAGCCGACGCCGCACCGCCCCGACACCACCGAGCTTGTGGCTCGAAGACTCAGCTTCTTGAAAACTCGGCGTCATGAGTATTTATTTGTGTGTATTGAGTATGTATTTTATTTGTGTATTGTGTGTATAATACACGTATTTCTACATGTATTATTTACTTTTATTTTATTAGGCCAAATATTCTATTATTTTATATTTTATTTGGCCAAGTCAAAAGTTTGTTGTTGTAGTTTGTTTTATTAGGTTAGGACATGGATGTCATTAGTTGAAAAGACTAAGGGTATGATTGTCCAAGTGTAATATGACCTTTCCTATATAAAGGGGGCTAGTGTGCAAGGTTTTCATATGATGGATTGAATGAAAAGAAGCTTGTACGTGAGAAGAGTTTTCCCTCTCCTTACTTCCCTTCCCTCTATCTCCCTTGTGAGAATATAGAGATTGCCCAGTGAGAGACCGTCCGGTGTGAGACCGAGCTGCGCGAGGCAGTAGTTATCCTGTCTTCTTCGCGCCTTCGGAGTGCCGTCGATCCTTTCTACGACGCCGCCGCGTCAAAGGAACTAGGTTGAGTATCACCCTACCTCTTGGAAGCAAATCCTAGATGGCAGTCAAGGTCGTCTTGGCTCTGTACAGCAGCTGGAGATGATGGCGCTGCCCTTTGGCTGCTGGCTGTGCCCAGCTCCTCCCCTTCTTCTTCCCTGCTGCAGCCTGCTGCTGCTACTGCTGCAGCTGCACCACTCTCTCTCTCTCTCTGTGGCAGCTGGCTGGTCTAAGGAGAGACCGGTCTGCCACCCTCTATCCTACACTTGGTGGGATGGTAGAAGGGAGGGGGGGTTCTATTTATAAAACTTGGGGCAGTCCATGTTTTTTGATTATTCAATACGGGATGAAACTTTGTCCCCACTCCTAACCTAATAGCTTGATCAATAAGGCCAAATAACATGTCCATTAGGCACAATAACAAGCCCATAAGAGCTAATTAAACCCATTAACAGTCCACCTATTGTACTATTTTCTTGGCCCAACACTTATTAAATTTAGGCTATTAACCTCAGCCCAATAGGCCCTAGTTAGTCTTTAGGGAAATAGCTAATAAAACCCTTGGTTTTTGATTCCTTAAAATTAACCCTGGACTTTGTTTAATTGTGCAAAAATACCCTATATTTTTAGGGAGACCTTTCAATGCATGTTGACATTGGTTTTCAAATACAGACTGCCGATTGATGTAACAACATGATAGAAAAACTTTACGAGTACATAAACATCCAAAATTACCTTGTTTACGTCCAGCGACTACACATAATAGATTATGGTGTGGATCATAGTGAGTACTAGATCTTGAGTATCTGTCATTCATCCAAAAATTGATAGAAACCAATGGTCTTGTTTCAAGAAATATAGGCTGCACCACAGGTAAATGGTTAGTAAAGCCCAAAGTAACCTGCAGCCTGTTCTCTTCCAATTTATTGAATTTTCATTTTTCAGGGAACCAGCATTCAAGAGGCTGGGATATCACAAATAACAATAATACGATATGAAAGAAAATGAAAAGGAACAAGGGAGCACGAGAGGATAAAATTTTGTACCATTTTTATGTCTCCACTGAGATTCTCCAGTGGTGATCCTCCTTTATTTTCAATGTTTAAAATGGGTACCTGTGTGGACAAGTGCTTCCAGTCAAATTACACAATTACATTTTCCAAAATAAATATTGAATTTTGCCAGGTTTTCTCGTGAAAATTGCCAAGAGTTGATTGACCGTTTTCCAAAGGCCATACCCACTTGTAAACCACAGAGAATTTGAATAACCAAAATAAGGGCAGAAAAGGATGTGACATTACCAACGGAGGCCATTACACCAAAAATAGAATGTACAAAGCATACAAAAGAACCCTGCTCTCTTCAAGGTAAGTAGCAAGAGCAGGGAAATGCAAAGCACAACAGAAAAGGAGAAAAAAGCTAAAGGGGACATATATAAACATGTACATTGTCACCTGAGCCAGAAAAAGTTGTTTAAAATCAGTTGTTGATGTAGATACTTGACTAGTGCTGGTGGGTCTCCCATCAGAGTCTTGTCCTATGCCAATTAGATCATTAGATGCTTGATCAGCATCGGAGGTTGCAGAGACTTCTTGTATGCCAATTAAATTACCTTTATCACCCATAGTGGGATTTAATTTGCAAGCAGTGATGAAAGTAGATAATGGTACAGGGACCTATCAACAAGGCAACAAAGCCACATAGGATGACATAAATATAAAATAAAATAAACGAAATATCTTCATTCAAAAAAATGCCTAGTTCCTGCTGCTCCACATAAGCACAATGTGAACGTGGACTTACCCTCTCATGGCTTCTCAAATCTCCATAAAAGATTGGTGCAGATCTAGATAGCATAGCCTCAACAGTAGTGGACCCTACTTTTTCCTGCAATTTATGCTCAATGTTTCATGATTTGTGGGTTCATGTATGAGATGGCTAAACTACCAATAGTTCAGTGGATTCTGGTGTTATATATTTCCATCATGGGAACTATAATGCGAAAAAAGAAGTGGTTCTTCATCCATTACTTTATGAGACATACAACAGGATCACTTCTGTCTACAGGTTAGCCATAAGTCAGAAAAAGTGACTTTCAAAAAAGTCAGAAAAAGTTATTACTATGAGAAAGAAAACTTCATTGAGCATTTTATTTGGGAATGACTTGCAAAACTTAAAAGGATAGATGCTCCTCTCACATGCGTATAACACCACTTTCAACGTACTGACAAGAGTATTTGTTCATGAAGAAAAAACTGATAAGAAGAGATTGACTGTTGATAATTATCCAATGCAAAAGGATAGGAAGCAAGACATGAACTCATTAATTAAACAAACACAGTGTCGTTTTTGAGCGAATTTGTCATTTTTTAATCGGGGAACAGGATTTCCATTTCTGTATTAGTTCACGCCTATGCCTATGTACGACAGGTCAGGTGAACGGTTCTTGGGGACAAAAACTGGGACCCAAAAGCGCAGACTCTCACAGTGACAGGAATATATTTTGTATGGATCCACCCAACCAGTGCAAATAACCTTAAAACACACGGAGATGGAGAACATATACCAAAAGGTGCCTCACTGTAGAAGAAACACAGCCGAGACTCGGGTGGATACCCACCCCCAAAGACTGCTTTAAGATGCAGGAGACTGGCTGTAATGAGCTGGTACCATCCCAAAATGACTAGCCACTTGGGAGGCCCATACCACATTATTATTAGTCCTTCACCCCTCAGCTAATATCCAATATGGGACTAACCGAGTGCTCTCACACAACACTGGCTTCCTAGGATTCATGTTGAAATTGGCAGCAAAATAACAACAAACACGTTGCAGGCACTCTTCACTTGGTCCACCCAGCCTTCACCATGACTTCAACGTCTACTCAACCCCCGCAACCACCATTCAAAACACAAGTAAACAACAACGGGAACGCACCAACAAGAGCACGCAGATTAACATAGAGAGAAACAAAAAGATCAGCAAGAAGAGAGCGAGACCAGCAGGTAGTCCAGGCCACCATTGCGAGGGTCCCACAAAGAGAAGGCCTTCCACTCCTTGACGGCGCCCACGAACACCTGCAGCAAGACGTCATGAGAGAAAAAGGGATAGAAGGAAGTTGGAGGAGGAGAGAAGACGGAACTGAACTGTGCTTGGGAGAAAGAAGGGGAGGAATGTTACCGCGGGGACGTTGGTGGGTTCGATGGCGGACGAGAAGTGCTCTGGGGAGGGGAACCCCTCGAATCGCCGGATGCGTAGCGCGTCTTCCACCGCTGCCCCTACTTCCGCCGGCGGCGGTTCTCTTGCTGCATCCATGGTGGTGGTGGCGAACGCGAACGGGCAGCCAAGGGAAGCCGTGTCCAGGTGAGCCCGAATCAGACAGGGAAAGCAATAAAAAAAGGCGGGCTGGGTTCGGCTCAGGTCAGCCAGACCGGTCCAAATTCATGACCGGTCTTATTCCCCAATTCTTGTTTGAAGGACAGCGCACTAAGGAACACTTAGATAGAGGGTTAGCTGAAATCAACGTGATTAAGTTATTTTTAAGTTAATTTATTACTACTTGATAATACTTGATAATACAGAAGTTAACATAGAAATAGTGAGGTGAATTAATTTATTTTTAATCTAATAAATTGGTGGGTAGTGAGTTAATCCGATAATAATGATAGCTCAATATCACATTTGTCACTCTTTTTTGAATTTTTTAACCACATGTATATGTTCATTTTAAATTTTTTTATTTTTTAATAAATTTAATAAAATAAATGTAGGTTTAAAATAATAAAAATTTTGATAAGATATATCATTAATATTACTATTAGAAATCATAAATGTCACTAATTATGATTTAAAATATTATTCACTTTAAACTTTTATTATAAAAAACAAACATTTTAATAGATCTTATAAAATAAATATACCAACAAAATAATAATTTTTTAATAAAATACATAATTAATATCACTAATTAAAATTTAAAAGTTATAAAAATCATTAATTATGATTTAAAGTCATCGTTCACTTTAATTTTTTTATATTTTATATTTAAATATTTTAATAGTTTTTATAAAATAAATATATCATCAAAATAATAAATCTTTTGACAAATTACATCACTTATACTAATAATTAAAAGTTAAAAGTTAAAAAAATATTAATTATGATTTAAAGTCATGACTCACTTTAACATTTTTATTTAAAAAATAAAAATATTTTATATTTTATAAAATAAATATATCGTCAAAATAATAATCTATTTATAAATAACATTATTAATACTATTAATTTAAAATTAAAATTCATAAACGTCAATACCTACAATTTACAGTTGTTGTTCCATTTAAATTTTTTTTCATTTTGTATAAATATTTTTAATAGATTCTATAAAACAAATATACTTTCAAAATAATAAAATTTTGATAAGTAATAGCATTAATACCACTAATTAAAATTTAAAAATCATAAATGTCATTATTTATGATTTAAAGTCTATGTTCATTTTATCATTTTTATTTTTATTAATTTTGAAATATTTTTAATAAATTTTATATACTAAATATACAGCTAGAATAATAAAAATTTTGATAAATAACATCGTTCACACCATTAATTAAAATTTAAATTCATAAATGTCATTAATTATGATTTAAAGCCATTATTCACTTTAAATTTTTTTATCTTGTAATTTTTTACTAAAATTTATAAAATAAATATATCATCAAAATAATAAAATTTTTGATAAATAATATTATTAATCTCACTAATTAAAATTTAAAAGTCATAACCTTCATTAATTGTGATTTAAAGTTACTGTTCACTTTAACATTTTGTATTTTTAAAATTTTAAAATACTTTTATTAGGTTTTATAAAATAAATATTTTGTCAAAATAATAAAATTTTATAAATAATATTATTAATCTTACTAATTAAATTTTAAAATTCACGATGACTTTATCACGAATGATGTAGAGAGAGAAAGATAGAGGGGGGTGTAACACCCGAATTCGTCCGAAACTTAAAGATAGTTAAATATCTTATAGTTAGTCCATATAAATTTTATGTTACCTTAATTAAAGTCTAATACCTTGAACGGTATTATTTAACGAACCTTAGTAAGTAAATTAAATAGCTATCTCACTTTAATAATGTATAACTTTTCATAGGAATATCAGAATAGATTCAATATTAGACCCATTGAAAAGAGAACTCAAAGATCTACAAGTTTCATGTTGAACATATTTTTAAATTTTGACGTTTAGAAGGCCAAAAATAAGATAGAGTGAACTGATCTTTAAAAATTATGTTATAGTTAACTTTTTAGGGGTTTTCATATAAAAATACAAAACAAAATAAAAAAAATAAAACCCAAAATATCTCCCCCACCCACGCGTCTCACCCTCCCCCACTTCTCTCCTCCCCCTTTACCACCTCCCCCCTATATACATTCCCCCCATCCCTTCTCCCCCACATAACCCCTCCCCCTCCCTCTTATCTCCTCCTCCCCTCCCCCTATATAAAGCCCCCCTCTCCCCCTCTTTCCCAGGTATCCACCCCCCTCTCCCCCTCCAACTCTCTCTCTCTCTCTCTCTCTCTCTCTCTCTCTCTCTCTCTATCTTTTCTATTTTCATTTATTTCTTCTTTTCTACTCTCTCCACTCTCTACCTCCACTTTCTCCCTCTACTCTCTTTACTTTCTCTCTCTATTTTCTCTCTCTACACTCTCTTTATTTTCTCTCTCTATTTTCTCACTCTACTTTCTCTCTCTATGCTATCTTTACTTTCTCTCTCTAATCTCTTTATTTTATCTCTTTCTATCTACTTTCTCTCACTACCAAAAAAAGTGGGAGTTTAGACAGAATTTTCAGACGGAATCTAGTCCGTCTGAATATCCGTCTTAAATTACGACGATCTTCTGTATTTCAGACGAATTAGAATCCATCGGAATATCTGTCATGATTTCATATGGCTATTCCGACGGAAATTAATCCGTCTGAAATACAGACTACATTTTCGACGGAAAATAATTCCGTCTGAATCCGTCGGAAATTTCCCCCAAATAACCCGATACGAAACCCTCTCCCTCCCACTCAGTCACACTCTCACTCTCTCTTTCCACTCTCTCCCTGCCGACGAGACCCCATCGGAGCTCACCTTCGTCGCCGTCCCGGCCGAAGTCGTGGTAGCTCGTCGTCCCCGTCGGGCGCCCCTCCTCCCCCATTCCGGTGGCGTCCTTGCCGTCGCCGCCTGAGCTCGTCGTCGCCGCCAGTACATCACCGTCGTCACGGGTACATCGCCGTCCTGGACACGGTCTTCGCCATCGCCACCCTCGCCGGTCCTCGCTGTCCCTCGCCATCTTCTCCGATCCGGTAAGCCCCCTCCCTCTCCCCATTCCCCACCGGTGCCATTGTCTTTTTGTTTTTGTTTTTGGAGGTTGGGAATCATCCGAGAGGGGTTCCGAAGGGGGGGTTCTAGTGGGTTGGGGGGCGGGGGAGGTTGTACTGGGAGGGACGGGCCAGCAGGGGGGAAGGGGGAGGTCGTCGACGGTGGGAGGGGAGGGGGGTTTCAGGGACGGTGAGGGGGGGGAGGGGGAGGAAGAATCAGATCGGTGGGAGGGGAGGGGGGTTTCAGGGACGGTGGGGGGGGAGGGAGAGCTCCTCGGTGGGAGGGGGTTCAGGGAGGGTGGGGGGGATGTCGGAGATGGGAGGGGGGTTCAGGGAGGTCGGGGGGGAGGGGGAGCTCGGAGGTGGGAGGGGGGTTCACAGAGGGTGGGGGAGAGGGGGGGTCGCCGGTGGGAGGGGGGGTTCAGGGATGTCGTCAGAGGGTCCGGGGGTGGGGGGGGAGCAGCAAGAGGTGGTCGCTGGGGGGAGGGGGTGCGGTGGGTGGTGGGGAGGGGAGAGAGGGAGGTGCCAGCAGGAGGGGGGCTCCGGTGAGGGGGAGGGGGGAGGGGCCAGTAGGAGGTATGGGAGGGATTAATTAATTATTTTTTATTTTATTTAATATATTTTGTATTCATTGAAGGATAATCGGTCGAGAGGAAGGGAACGAGAGATGCGAAGATTCTTTTACAAATAAACAGTAAGTAAAAATTTAATTTCAGACAGATATGTGTTGTTTCATTTTTTTAATTTATGTAATCTTATTTAGATTTATTGGTAGGATGTCTTATTTTGTTTTGGATGAATACTTTTTTTAAAGCAAAACATCCCTTGTGGATTTAAAATAACCAGTTGTCCTTCAGCAGAGACTCCTCATCACACCAATCTCCATTGTCAGTTTTGATTTTGTCAATGGTCATTCTAGCTCTCCTTTGTTTCACTTGAAGATGATCGAACTTTGTGTTTCGGTCCCCTAACTGCAGCCAGTTAGCTTTGGCTTTCTGCCCCCAGAAAATCTCTTCAAGGTGAAGGCATCTTCTAAGTGCAGCTTGTGCAATTTGGAGAGATACCATGTTTCCTTCATTAGGATCTTCATCAAAATCTTTTTCAGCTTGCTTCACCTCATCCTCTGCAGTAGCTTTCTTATCAAAAATGTTGCCAAAATGTTCCTTATTCCACTGCTTTATCACAAATTTGATAGCCTTCAGTTTGTGCTGGAGGACTAAAAAAGGATTGTAGTGGTCGAGAGAAGCAGCATCCCAGGCCTTCCTCACTGTTGTTCTAAATTTATCATCCTCCAGCCACATGTGCTGGAAAACAAATCTGCTAGGCTTGGACTTTGAATGAGGTTGTTGGATAAGAAGCGGGGAATGATCAGAGAGTTCTCTCATCAAGTGCTTAACAGTAAGGACATGGGCTTTTTCAGCCCAACAATCATTAAAAAATACTCTGTCCAGCCTAGCCTTAATGTTCCTGACCCCAATCTGATTATTAGACCAAGTGAAAGAGTTGCCCACATAACCAGCATCCATAAGATCTGGGAGAGCAACGAAGCCCTGGAGGTCAGTCATGGAATTGATATAGCCCATAGTGCCCCCCTTCTTCTCCTCGGGAGATAAAACAACATTAAAGTCACCCCCCTTCTTCTGGTCAACTAGATATCCTATGAATCAAACACTTTGTAAATTACTCAGGAGACTTTAGACATCCTGACTTTGACATATTTGTCTAAGTTGCACACACAAGATTAGATTGTTATTTTATTAGTCATAATTAGACATCATCCAAATACTGAACTCAACACATTGGTGTAGTTCTAAACAGCCCCCCTCCCCCTCCCCTGGGGCTTGTTCTTTATAAGAGAACCCACCCACCCCATTTGAACCTTGTCTTATGATGATAAGAAGATATAGAGAAATGGAATGACCACATATCTTAAGTAGTACATATATACAAAGATGTGGATAAATACAAAGAAATCGGAATTCTCTATAGCAATAGGTAAATACCCAAAAAATTGTTTTGTGATTTAAAACTTTGTGGATTTTAATTGCATGTAAATATATTTTTAAATCTGATTTTAATAGAATTTTGATGTTAATTTGACTCAAAAATGTAGATTGTTTAACTTCGATGTTCTTCATTTGAAAATTTTTGTAATTCGGGTGTTATTTAATTTGATATATGCATAATGATAATTACGTTGTTATTTAATTTTTTTTTATATAAATGCATGTGGTATTCCCTGTGAGCTGAGGTGCGTGTGTGCGACCTAACATTACACGCACCTCATGAGAGCGCGTTAAAACCGTGTCAATGTGCCTTCCCATTCAAGACTTTGGGATTGATGTGTATGTTCTCATTTGTTTATGAGAATGTATATATCTACCTCAAAGTCTTGAATTGTCCCGTTTGGACAGTCTGTGAATGTTTGATCGCACTTAGGCAGTCATTTACTATATGTGTTTGTATGGTTTGTTGAGAATTTCGGTTGCGTCTCTTCACTCTTCTCTGATATACCATTATTGATTTTGAGTGTTTTCTTAACCACTTACTTGTAAGTGTTTAAGAAACTTTAAAAATCAATAAATATTTTTGGTATATCGGAGAAGTGTGGGGAGATGATGCCGAAATTTTCAGCAAATCGTGCAGCACATATAGTAAGTGATTGTGCGATCAAACCTTCATGGATGGGTTAAAAAGTGATAATCTAATTAATATTCCTCTTCCAACTGCAAATGGTCTATGATGAACGATGTGAGGAAAGGGTCGGGTGTAATATCATGAGTAATGATTTGAAAGTTAGGATGTGTATTGTCATTTATTGGGTGCAGGTAAAATGTCGACAGATCGTTCATGGATGTGTCGTAGAATAGTTGACCGGGTGGTGTCAGATGACTTTAAGTTTGGGGTTGAGAGTTTCATTCAATTTGCATTGGGGAATCCAAATGCAGCAATAGATCGCGACGGTCACATTCGATGCCCTTGTTCAAGTTGTAAAAACTTGAGGTGGTGTTCAACATGGGATGTGCAACATCATTTGTACACGAAAGGGTTCGTGGATGGTTATACGAATTGGACGTGTCACGGTGAGCAATTCTTGAGGTATGAGCCCGATAATATTGCAGGCACAAGTGGGTACGTGGATATGGTTGTAGATGCTGCTGGTCCTAGTTTTAATGTTCATGAGGAAGCGCCGAATAAGACAGCCGGAAGATTTTATGAACTACTTAGGGATGCTGATGAGCCGCTGTGGGATGGTTGTGAAAAGCACACTCGATTGTCTGCAGTGTCACAGTTGTTGAACTTGAAATCTGAATTTCACATAAGTGAGACTTGTTTTGACCGTGTCATCCTCTTGATCAAGAGTATGTTGCCTCGAGACGAGAAGTTGCCAGAAACTTTTTACCGTGCAAAAAAGATGGTCAATGACTTAGGACTCGGATATGTGAAAATAGATGCATGTCCGAATCATTGTATGTTATATTACAAAGATGATGCAGATAAGATATCATGTTCCATTTGTGGCCATGACAGATTCAAACCTAAGGGGGGGTCAATTCAAAGGTAAAAGATGTACCTTACAAGGCGTTGCGATACTTCCCTCTTGTGCCTAGGCTGCAGCGGCTGTATATGTCCTCAAAGACGGCTCGACATATGACATGGCACACCGAAATAGTACGTCGTGCCGATGATATAATCAGTCATCCTGCCGATGGTGAAGCTTAGACTCACTTTAGTCGTACTCATCTTGCCTTTTCAAGAGAGTCACGTAATGTTCGATTGGGTTTATGCACAGATGGTTTTAATCCATTCGATGATTCAGTGGCATCTTATTCTTGTTGGCCAGTGTTCATGACACCGTACAACCTTCCGCCGCACATGTGTATGAAGCGAGAAACTCTGTTTTTGTCCTTAATAATTCATAGTCCAAAAAGTCCCGGAAAAAATTTGGACATATATCTCAGGCCGTTGATTGATGAGCTCAAATTTTTATGGACTGATGGAATTGTTACTTATGATGCATATAGGAAGTAAAATTTTATTATGAAGGCTGCACTGATCTGAACAATAAGTGACTTCCCTACATATAGAATGCTATCTGGTTGGAGCACACATGGGAGGTTAGCATGTCCTTACTGTATGGAAGATACCAAATCATTTGTATTGAAACATGGTGGGAAAGCATGCTGGTTTGATTGCCATCGGCGGTTGCTACCAAGTGACCATCCTTTTCGAAGGCAAAAAGACTCGTTTAAAAAAATACTGTTGAAATGGATGAAGCTGACTTGCAACGGGTGTCGGGTCTACATATGGCGTCACAGGTGCACAATTTACCAGATGTAGTTCAATTGTCTGGTAGCACACGGCAACTCCCTAGTTTTGGAAAGGATCACAACTGGAACAAGAAAAGGATTTTTTGGGAATTACCTTATTGGTCAACTCTTCTTGTACGGCACAATCTGGATGGCATGCATACCGAGAAGAATTTTTTTGATAATGTGTTCAATACGATCATGAATGTTAAAGGGAAAACAAAGGACAACGTCAAAGCACGTATGGATTTAAAGATGCTTTGTAAACGTCCAGAACTGGAACTACATAACGTAAATGGCAAAACTGTGCAGCCTAAAGCAACTTACGTGCTTAATGATACACATATCAAGGAAGTATGCCAGTGGTTGAAATAGTTGAGATTCCCAGATGGATATGCATCCAACATAGCCCGTTGTGTGAATGTTAATGATGGAAAAATATATGGTATGAAAAGTCACGACTGTCATGTGTTCATGGAGAGGCTACTGTCCATTGCATTTTGTAATTTGTTGCCAAAGCAGATATGGGGAGCACTAGCTGAGATGAGTCAATTTTTCAAGATTTTATGTGCATCTGAACTCAGACTTCGGGATGTACAAACTATCGAAGAAAAAGTTGTCACAACCGTTTGCAAGCTAGAGAAGATATTTCCTCCGGCATTCTTTGATTCGATGGAGCACCTGGTCGTTCATTTGCCATATGAGGCTATCGTCGGAGGGCCAGTACAATTTCGATGGATGTATCCATTTGAGAGGTATGTGACAATTTTTGTTAACTTACAAGTCGTCCATAGCCGGTACATATCGTTGCCATCTGACTTGTTGTTGTAGGTGCATGCATGAATTAAAAATGAAAGTTCGCAACAAGGCATGGGTGGAGGGTTCGATTGCTGAGGCATACATTCTTGAAGAAATTTCGAACATCTGTTCTATGTACTTTGAGCTAGAGATTCAAATTCGTCGTACTCGACCTCCACGTAATGATGATGGAGGAGTGGATAAATGGTCCGATCGGCTCTCCATATTTAAACATCCTGGACGTGCGTTCGGACGTTGCTTGACTCGCACGCTCGAAGATAGAGAGTTGCACGCCGCTGAGATATATATTCTTCTGAATTGCCTTGAGATTGAACCTTTGTGGACGCACTTTCCGTTAAACTGTTGTTCCCGTTCGTCTGTTGGTTTTATTAAGTGCGTGGGCGTGCCAGTCACCGGAGTGACAATTTATTCGGGCTCCAGAGAGCCCATGGTGCGCTCGATCTGACTTCGTCAGACGATTGTGTGGTTCGTGTCGGGACCGAATCCCGTCGCGCCATGAAGGTCACGACGTCATTTACATCCCCCATACGAGGGAATACCCTTGATTAATTGCCGAAATTAGGGGCCCTGCGGCCGAAAAGAATAATACTAATTATGCGAGAGAGATAGGGATGGGTCACACTGAAGGTGGTATTAAGGCCATGAACTGTCGGCTGTGTTGGCCACTCGTAGACCTTTTGTATTCGGACACAAGTCCGTGGCATCGTCATAATGAGAAAATCGAGGTAGATCCCTCCAAATGTCTGCCGAGCATATGGCAATTTCAATGAGGATTCGGAAGGTATCCGGAAAGAGAAAACAAATCCGGTCCGATTAGGATGTCGGCCCGAGGCTAGATCAAAGCCCGGCCATATCGGGGGAATTCCCGAGACTCGGGCTCGACCTAAAGGGGCAACGTTGTTGTTCCTTTTGCCCCGGGTCCCGGGGAGAGAGCGGGCTGCGGCGTGGGCATTAGCGTCTTTTATCTAGAGCTTTCTAGGTTATACCTTCTGGGATTTCTGATTTGATGTTTACTATTTATTCGTGCCTTTGTCCGGGATGATTTCTCTTCTTCTATGCATGGTTATTCTTATTATTATCATTGGTTTGTTATTTATTTTTTTATTACCCCTCCCGCCTCTTTTATTATGATCAATATTGCGCATTTGGAGTCCTTCAATTAGCGTGATTTTTATTGATTTATTTGCTATTGTTGATGCCCTTATCGTGATGTATATATGCATGCATGTAGTGTGCCGGCGAAGGAGAGACGGGAGTGATATAAAGTCTATACGTTCCCCAGGCTCGAAGTCTATACGTTGCCAAGCCCAAAGTCCGTACACTGGAGCAGAGTGGAGCAAAGTCTACGCGTTGCAATTTGGAGTCTGTACGTCGACTGGCCCGGAGTCTGTACACTGGCCAAGTCTATACATCGGAGTGTGAAGTCTATACACTGCCCAAGTCTATACGCTGGATAAGTCTATACATTGGGGGTGTGAAGTCTATACACTGGCCATCATGAAGTCTGTACGTTGGGATATGAAGTCTATACGCTGGATGCTCAAAGTCTATACATTGCCCAGCATAAAGTCTGTACGTCGGTGTGTGAAGTCTATACACTACCCAAAGTCTATACACTGGTTATCATGAAGTCTGTACGTTGGCTGGCTCAAGTCTATACGCTGGATAAGTCTATACATTGGAGTGTGAAGTCTATACACTGCCCAAGTCTATACACTGGCCACCATGAAGTCTGTACGTTGGCCAAGTCTATACAGTGGCTGAGGGTGTACCGGCGAAGGGAAGGAGTGTACCGCTGGAAGGGTTGAAAGGGGTGTACCGCTGAAGGCCAAGGGAGCGTGCCGCTGAAGGCCAATGAGGGCGTGCCGCTGAGGGCCAAAGGGGCGTACCGCTGAAGGTCAATGGGGCGTGAGGGTGGAGGCTCGATCAGTTTTTTGATTATTTGTTTTAAGGCTTTTCTTTTCTTCTTATCTTAACTTTCGTGTGGTTTTATATAAAACTCCTCCCGTGTTTTGTTCTCTTTGTTCGGTTCGATCTCTTTTCTTGTGGGTCGGAGGCTCGGGCTGCCGGGTGGTTAGTTAGCTCGGTTCAGTTCTCGTCGTGATGCCGGCAGTGGTTCGATTGGTTGGAAAGCTTCGTCGGTTATCTTGCTTGTTTGTCGCCTCCTTTTGCCTCTTTTAATTGTTTATTAGTTCCTCACAAAAATTCGGCAGCATCTCCCCTTGACCCAGGGCGTAAGGGAGATACAGGGAACGCGCCCACATGATGTGGCGGAACCCGACAACTGGAGGTGGGCCCCCCGGGGGGGGGGGGGGGGGGCAACACCTTTATAGAGACTCGGAAAACGCGAAGGAGAACGACAGACCGAAGACATCTAAGGGACCTGGACTGGGACTGGACAAGGAGTAAGCTGAGGGACTGAAGGGCGTGCCGCTGAGGGCTGAACAGGAGGTGTGCCGCTGAGGGCTGAACAGGGGGTGTGCCGCTGAAGGCTGAACAGGGTGTGCCGCTGAAGGCTGAACAGGGTGTGCCGTTGGAGGCTGAACAGGGTGTGCCGCTGAAGGCCAAGGGTGGGCGCACCGCTGGAGGCTGATCTGGGCGTGCCGCTGAGGGCTGATCTGGGCGTGCCGCTGAGGGCTGGAAAGGTGTGCCGGCCAAAGGCCGGAAAGGTGCACCGCTGAGAGGCTTAAAAGGGGTGTTAGCAACTGGGGGGGGGTACTTGGTGGCTGTTCAGGAAAAGAGGAATAAAGATGGGGGGATTTCAAGGCCGGGAGTGGCCCATTAGTAACTGGGTGGTTGGGAGGAAAGAAGGGTACCTCCCCTTCTCCTCAAGCTCGGGAACACGGTAGATGGCCATAGAAGGGAATGAGTGAGGAGCTCACGGAGCCAAGGCCAACAGAAGGGGGAAACCTACATCGACGTGGAGGACCCTAAAGACGCCGGAGGAATAAGGAGACAGAGGGAGGAACGGATTGTCCGTCAAAAAAGCCCGCAAAGCCTAGCCTAAAACATCGAAGATCGAAAAGAAACCCGGAGAGGGTGGTTTTCATTCATGAGAATCAAGAGGGTGAGGCCCTTCATACATATGGCAAAAGCAAACTCCCCAAATGGGGCCATGGACAAGAGTAAGAAAGACCAAGAACGCCAGGAGGAATGGGATACAAGAGGGAAGAAGACATCCGGGCCTAAGACATCGGCCGCTATCCCCAACCCTTTCCCCCAATACAACAAGCTCTCTCTCTCTTACTCTTGTTTCTTCCCGGTGGCCGTCGGACGGAGCTCAGGCCGGGAGGGCCTCTTCTTCTCTTCTTTCTCCGGTGTGTGTTGTGTGTCTCCCCGTCTGTCTCCGTGCGTCTGCCTCCTCCTTCGCCCTCCTTCTTCTTCCGTTCTCCTCTTCCTCTGCCTCTCTCCGTCCCCCTTTCTCTGTGGAAGACGGGCGTCTTTTATACCCTCAGCAGCGGGGAGCCCTCGAGCATGGCTGTCGAGGGCGGGAAGCAGCCCGTGATGATGGGGTTTGACTCCCCTCCGTCCTGGCTGTCAGTGGGGTAGCCTGCGTGGCCCAACGATCGGCTGCCACCTCAGACGGCTCCACTGCGCGCCAAGGATGCGTAGGGCGTGGGCCTCACGTCGCCCGTTGAAAGAACTTCACCGCTGTGCCGCTGAAGAGCCAAAAAGGCCTGCCGCTGAAGCCTTTGTAGGCTGTACCGCTGAAGGCTCCTTTGGGCGTGCCGTTGAAGGCCCCAAAGGCCGTACCGCTGAAGCCTCAAAGGGCTGTGCCGCTGAAGGGCCTGCAGGACGTGCCGCTGAAGCCCCTGCAGGGCGTGCCGTTGAACACCCAGAGGGGGCGTGCCGGTGAAGCCACTTGGGGGCGTACCGTTGAAGGTCCCCCCTTGGGGTGTGCCGGTGAACCCCCATAGGGGTGTGCCGGCGAAGGCCGCGGCAGGGTGTGCCGCTGAAGGCTTTCCAGGGCGTGCCGCTGGAGGCCCTTTGGGGTGTGCCGGTGAACCCACCCGGGGGCGTGCCGCTGAGCCCCAGGGAGTGTGCCGCTGAACACCCAAAAGGGGTGTGCCGGTGAACCCACCTGGGGGCATGCCGCTGAGCAGCCTTGGGCTGTGCCGCTGAGCACCCAAGGGGGTGTGCCGGTGAACCCACCTGGGGGCGTACCGTTGAACAACCTTGGGCTGTGCCGCTGAGCAGCCTTGGGCTGTGCCGCTGAGCACCCCCGGGGGGGGGGGGGTGTGTATTTGGGGCCCGTTCTGAGCCCGTCGCGGACACGAGTCATGGCCCGTTTGATTTCCTTTGGGGCCCACGGACTGTGGGGCCTTTTGTGCTTGATTTCTCCGGGGTTTCTTCACTCGGCGCCGTTGTTGATGCTGGGCCGAACATGACACTTGGATGTGCAATTTTCGGTGTCCACAAATGCCCCCCACCCACGGGTATCGCAGGCGAAGGATTAGCCGGGCGGTGCCCGCGGGTGTCTCCGTCTCTTCTCTCTTTGTCGATGGCGGCGGGGTGTCGAGAGCCGACCTGGTTTGTTGTTTGTTGGTCTCTTTGTTAGTGCCAACGGAGCGTCGGGAGCTGAGGTAGTATGTTGGTCTCTTCATCAGTGCCGACGGAATGCCGGGAACTGAAGCAGTGTGTTGTCTCTTCGTCAGTGCCGACAGGGTGCCGGGAACTGACCTGGTCTCTTGTTCTCTTGGTCTCTTCGCCCGTGCCGACAGGGCGTCGGGAGCTGGCCTAGTCTGTTGTTCTCTTTGTCTCTTCGCCAGTGCCGACGGGGTGTCAGCAGCTGGCCTGGTCTGTTCTCTCTTTGTCTCTTCGCCAGTGCCGACAGGGTGTCGGGAGCTGGCCTGGTCTGTTGTCTCTTTGTCTATTCATCAGTGCCGACAGGACGCCGGGAACTGACATGCTTTGTTGATCTCTTGGTCTCTTCGCCAGTGCCGACGAGATGCCGGGAACTGGCATGTTTTGTTGGTCTCTTGGTTTCTTCATCAGTGCCGACAAGATGCCGGGAACTGACCTGGTTTGTTGTCTCTTAGTCTCTTCGTCGGTGCCGACATGATGCCGGGAACTGACATGCTTTGTTGATCTCTTGGTCTCTTCGCCAGTGCCGACGAGATGCCGGGAACTGGCATGTTTTGTTGGTCTCTTGGTTTCTTCGTCAGTGCCGACAAGATGCCGGGAACTGACCTGGTTTGTTGTCTCTTAGTCTCTTCGTCGGTGCCGACAGGATGCCGGGAACTGACATGCTTTGTTGTCTTTTAGTCTCTTCGCCAGTGCCGACGAGATGCCGGGAACTGGCATGTTTTGTTGGTCTCTTGGTTTCTTCGTCAGTGCCGACAAGATGCCGGGAACTGACCTGGTTTGTTGTCTCTTAGTCTCTTCGTCGGTGCCGACAGGATGCCGGGAACTGACATGCTTTGTTGATCTCTTGGTCTCTTCGCCAGTGCCGACGAGATGCCGGGAACTGGCATGTTTTGTTGGTCTCTTGGTCTCTTCGTCAGTGCCGACAAGATGCCGAGAACTGACCTGGTTTGTTGTCTCTTAGTCTCTTCGTCGGTGCCGACAGGATGTCGGGAACTGACATGCTTTGTTGATCTCTTGGTCTCTTCGCCAGTGCCGACGAGATGCCGGGAACTGGCATGTTTTGTTGGTCTCTTGGTCTCTTCGTCAGTGCCGACAGGATGTCGGGAACCGACATGCTTTGTTGATATCTTCGTCTTTTCTTGTTCTTCTTTCTTTTTGTACCATATTACCGATACAAGCGCCCTTTCGGGTTTTCGCCGGTACCGGCCCCCTCTTGCTTTTTCCCACGCGCCCTTTCGGGTTTTCACGTGGCGGGGTACCCAATTTTGCCCGTAGCGCCCTTTCGGGTTTTCGCCACAGCCGGGTTATTGCCATTTTTACCCTTGTCCCCACATAGGGGAAAGTCCGGCGGGATATCTTTATTTTTTAACCCCATTTTATTTTATTTTCTTTTTTTTGAGTGAGTGATATGCAAGTGTCGGCTAGGGCACGAAGCCTTGCGCCGGACGGTAGGGCTCATTCGTTGGCAAGAAGACAATGCCAGCGCAACGGGAGAGTTCGTGCCGATTCGGACGTAGGGTCCGTAACGGCCATATTCGTACAGAGTGGGCGGCTAGGGTACGGGGCCTTGCGCCGGAAAGGGACTTATTCGTTGGCAAGGGGCTAATGCCAACGCAAGGATAGAGGTTCTACCGATCCAGGCGTAAGGCCCGTGATGGCGAGATCGTATGGCATGGGTGGTAGCTGAGGCCCGATGCGATGTGCCAGAGACGGGCTTGTTTTGGTGGTAGGGTAGTGACACTACGACAAGGGCATAGCCACAGGGGTAGAGTCGTCTTTGCTGGTGTGGACGTTCGTCTGACCGGGATCGTGGGGACGGGATGTCTTCCCCGGGGACATTCATTATTGTGTGTTGTCGACTTACTCTTCCGTATAGGTGAGCGGATGGACATGTAAGTGTGTGTACATACCTGGGTGTATATATATATATGTATATATTTATTTAATATGTATATATATATTACACATATTTATTTTCTTTTTGCTTTCCCTTCCTTCGTTTCTTCTTTTATTTTCTCCTTACATTTCCCTCCTTTCTCTTCCCCTCTTTATTCCCTTTTTATCTCTCTCTATTTTCATCTCTCTTATAATTTTTTTTCTCCTTTCTTTTTTTTATATTTTCTCCCCTCTTTTATTCCTTTTTTATCTTCCCCGCTCTCTTTTCTTCTCCCCTTTTTTATTATCTCCTTTTCTTTTCTTTTCCTTTTTCTCCACTTTTCTTCTCTCTCCCTTTTATTCGCTCTTCCTTTTATTTCCCCCCCTTTTTCTTTCTTCTTTTTTGTATAAAAGGGGGGCGGGGGCGTTTCGAACGGTCAGCCGTTTCGAAGCGCCCCTCTTCCCTCTCTCTCTCTCTCTCTCTTCCTTGGTGACCGAAGGGGCGAAGCGCTCCCCCCCCTTTCTTTACTCCGTCTTCTCCGTCGCCGGCCACCGCCTGCGTCGTTGCCGTTGTCGCCGTCGCCGTGGTGAGGGCACCACCGTGGGCCCCCCTCTTCTCTCTCCTTCTCCTTCCTCTCTTACCTTCTCCTCTTCTCCCCTCTTTTTCCCTTGGACCGTCGTCGGCGGCGGGGAGGATCGCACCCCCCCCCTCCTCCGTCTTTCCCTCTATCTCCTCCCCCCCTTCTCCTTCTTCTCCTCTTCTCCCCTCTTCTCTTCTTCCTCCATCTTCTTCCCCTTTCTTTTTTTTGCTGTGGGACGCCGCCGGTTGCACTGGCGGACTGAGCGTGCCGGGGAGAAGGGGTTGCAGGCGTGCCGGCGGAAGCCTTCTAGGGCGTGCCGGGGAGCGGCGTCGCAGGTGTGCCGGGGAGGACCTCATGGGCGTGCCGGCGAGGGGCCTTCGGAGCGTGCCGGGGAAGCTCCTCCTCAGGGTGCGTCGGGTTGGGATGCGCTTCCGAGCGTACCGGGGAAGGCCACTTGGGCGTGTGCCGGTGAAGCCGTAGTAGGGTGTGCCGGCGAGAGGCACTCGGAGTGTGCCGGGCAGGGAGGCCACAGGCTGTGCCGGCGAAGAGGCCGAGGGGCGTGCCGGGGAGGAGCCACTGGGCGGTGTGCCGGGGAAGCCTTAATGGGCCGTGCCGGCGAAGGCGGCACCAGGGAGCGTGCCGGGGAGGCACTGAGGGCGTGCCGGGGAAGGCGTATGTGGGTGTGCCGTGGGAGGCACCTGTGGGCGTGCCGGGGAAGGCACCCAGTGTAGTGTGCCGGTGAGGGCAACCGCAGGGTGTGCCGGGGAAGGCACTGGGCAGTGTGCTATTGAAGAAGCCTTAAGCCATGGGAAGAAGGCTTTTGACCGGTGGACTTCTGGTGTTGCCTCTCGGGGCCCACCATGACTTTGTTGGGGCCGTCACTCCTTGTGGATGCGCACCCGTGTTTTCCCTTACGCCTCTGGCCTAGGGGAAACTCTGCCGAAATTTCGTCAGAAATCGGCAATATTTATTCATCTAACTTGTAGCAACGCCCCTTCACAGTCCTTTTACTTGTGATCTATTCTGATCTTCTTATTTGTGTATCTTTGCAGACAAATGGCTGCTCCAAGTGGTTCTCCCGCCCCCGCTGCTGCTGTCGGTGCCGACCTCATTCCGCGGGGTCCAGTGCCGGCAGTCACATGGCTCAATGTGGAGGAGCTAGACCGAGAGCACGCAGAAATAGCCGCTTTGGCAGAGTCATCTGAGTCCGACGGGGAGACCATGGATTTCCAGAGGCTTGCCCGAGTTGACAGTGGCTTCACATTTGACCGGGTCACCGGGGAGTACAGGAAGGACTTCCCGAAGGATAGGCACCTTGTTCGATTCCTGAAGCACCTGCGCTCCCGAGAGGGGCGAGACTTTCGCACTATAAAAGCCGTCGAGCGGGCCATCCTGCATGCCCGGGACAGTCTATTGTACAGCGTCCCCAGGAGCATTCCGATGTATCTGGTGGGAGAAGCCCGGGAATGGAAGCCGGTCCTGGGGATCGAAGGGGTGCTGCCGGCTGAAGATAAATTGGTGCGAGCCCCTCAGTTCACGCCAGCAAGGTGGGACATGTCTGCGGGGAAGGTGCATGGCGAGTCGCCCCGATTTGGTTTATTCCTGGCTCCCCTGAAATGGGGTTATAGGGAGGAACCGTTCATATTGGACTGTTTGGCCATCAGGTTCAAGTACGAACTATCACTGGGCTGGTTCGGGGAGCTGAAGCTTCAAGACGCCCACAGCTTCCGAGAAGGGGCGGTGGAGTTCACGGAATATGTACTGTTCAACTACGCCCCGTTGCTGGTCCGAGTTGGCATCTATCACAGCGTGTACGCTTCCCGGTATGGTTATCCCATCTCCAAGGGTCTCTGTTGCGGCATGATAGAAGTATTTAGTGCGGAGACCAATACCTTCTACACGGCAGAGGGAGAGACTTCACTTGATTTGTGGAGCCTAAGCCAGCTGAGCGGCTTGCCCATTGACGGGGAGCCTTATGAAGAAGTATGCCTCCCGGACTTGATCAAAGACGAGACTAACGGGGACGGCTATTATTCTCTGGGGTATTCATACCGGTACCTGATGAAGGCGTACCGGGAGCTGTACCAGCTGTCGCACAAGGGGAAGCAGCCCGCCCGTGGGGATAGGAAACGGGTGCGTATGGCGGTATGGCTGGAATATTTCTATGATGGGCTGAAGCAGTATGAAGATTTTCCTTGCGTTGGCACCGCTGTTGCTCGCAAGAAACGTGCGAAGCCCAAGCATGATGTGAAGATCCCCTCCAGGGGACGTCGGAGCGGGGCCAATCCGATGGGGGTCGACCCACAAACTCACTGTGCCGCCTATCTGACGTACTGGCTGTGTTCATTTGCCATGCCGTACGGGGACGAGACCGTGATCCGGCCAGATGCCATCTACCCGGCGTGCCAGATGGCGTGGGGTGTCAAACTTTCTCTGTGCCCGGCGGCGCTCTGTTTGATTTATAAGGCCCTGGGAGACATCAGCACGCACCAGTTCCTGAGGCAGGCCCGGTACGTGTGCCCACTGCATTTCTTCAACGCGTGGGTTTGTTCACTGTTTCCGGAGTTCGCCCCGCGAGTCCTTCAGGATTGGGGGCTGGTGCCGAGGATGCTGGAGTTCGCGAGTGCAGAGCCGGCTTCCACTTCCATGCGGATGTATGATATTCGGGGCCGGTTGACCACGGTTCCCCGGGATGCAGCCGGTACCATTCATTTCTGGACGCTGGCCGCACATTCAAGCCCCCTCGTGAATAATAAGAGGGAATGCAAGGATGACCAGGTGGAGAGGTATGTCCACCCTATCAGCCAGGAAAACGTGGTGCGCCCGTTGCTGGAGCCCGAGCTGAGGGATTGGGCGCTGGCTATCCGCCCGAGCGTGTTGGTGTTCCGGAAGGGAGACAACGTACTGCTGGAGCCGTATTACCCCTTCCGATTTGGCCGCAACTTCGGGTATGACCAGCATATCCCTGCTTATCATGCGCAATTCGGCTTGCCTTCGCGGAACATCCGGGGAAGTGCGGTCGCCGAGCACGCTAGAAGCTGGTGGGACTTCTTCCACCGGGCGGACTCTACCTCCTTCAGGGTGCCAGCCCCGGGTCGCGTGCCCCGAGTGACCGAAGACTATATAAAGTGGTGGAATGCCCGGACGGCTTTCTATCGGTTGCACAAGACCGATTGTTGGGATGGCGCCGAAAGGAGATTCCTTAGCCGGCAACCGGTGCCAGTACTTGACATTGAGCCAGATCATCTTCTTCGGCTCAAGAACAGGCAAGAGAAGGAGGTGGCGACATATATGATAGCTCGTCGGGAAGCCCGGGATAGGAGGCCGACGCCGAAAGTGGAGCTGCCTCCAGTGGCGAAGGACAGCTATCAGAAGACGCTGAGGGATCTGTGCCGGGTAGGGAGCGACCGTCTGGACCTCATCAATTATCCATTCCCCATAGAGGAAGAGGGGACTCCCGCCAAGAGCTGGCGTCCGGAGAGAGACTTGGTGTAATGCCCCGGATTCTTCGGATCCTTTTCGTGGGCTCCGGATCTGGTTTCTCGGATTGTCCAACTCTGTTTTGTCTGAAATTTCGTTTCGGACATCTTTCGTGTTCGGATCGGTGCGATCCGGAGTCGTTTCGGAGGCCCGGAGGCGTTCCGCGGCTTTTTCCGCGTGTGTTTTTCCGATTCCCGGCGTGGGTTTCGGCTTTCCCTTCGGAACCTCGTTGCGGGTGAACCGGGCCGTTCACCAGGGCGCGAGTGGTACCGTTGCGATCGGTGCGTTCCGAGGATCGCGAGGGTGTGATTTTCTATTTTTCTGGATTTTTCCGATTTTCCGGATTTCCCTATAAATAGCTTTTCTCTCTCTCTCCCCTCTCATTTCTCATTTCTCTCCCTCTCTCTTCTCACGCTCTCTCCTCTCTCCCTCTCTCTCCGGCGGCCGACGGGGCGGAGTACGGGCGAGGCGGGGACGGCGCGGGCGAGGATGGATGAGGATCGAGGCGGTGGAGGCGCGTGGAAGCTCGGCCGTGGGTTCGTGGAACGGCGAGGCTTCAACGGCGTTTTCGGCGTGGATTAGTCGCTTCGGCGCACGGTTTCTTCGGTGGAGGTAGGGTGACGGAACACCACTGCGTTCTGCTCGTTTCCCCTGCCATTGCACGTCGTTCGGCGCGGAAACAGCTGTGTTTGGGTCCGTTCTAGCGAAACTGTGGTTTTGTGGGTTTCGTAGGGTCGGTCGGGAAACGGCGACGGTTTCCAGATCGGTTACTGTCAACGGATTCCTTGGGGCGAGAGCGTTCTTTTCCCCCTGATTTCGTCTCGATTGGTGGTCCCGTTGGACCGGTAGAGCTCCGAGAAGCTCGGCAACCCTTTTTGGGTAACTTCGGTAGAATCGCTCGTTTCTCGCGATTCGTGCGTCGTTTTGACTCCGGTCGGAGTCCATGTGATTGCCAGGGTGGTTGTGGTTGTATCCCCTTCGTTTCGGCACGAACGGGGCGTGGAAAGGCTACGATCGGGAGACCCCCTGGGTTTACCCGCCGTGATGGTTGGGCGGTCGAACCGGGCCCGTCCATCGCGAGGGCGGTTGCCTTTGGCCCGTTCATTTTCTCTTGGTTTTGGGGTTGTGCGGTCGCACGATAGACCGCACATTTGATGTGCGGCCAGGTGAGAACCGCATGTCTCCCCCATGGACGGTTGGTACCCAGCCGTCTGTCCTTCCGTGGGCTTGTGCGGCCAGGAGCTGACCGCATATCCCAGTTGACCCTTGGTCAACAGTTTAGTGTCGGTTGGGTTGTGCGGTTTGGTCAAAACCGTTTTGACCGGCACTGGAGTAGGTCGGTTAGGTTGTGCGGACGATCCTTGGCCGCACATCCCCTTGGGCGGTCCAGCCCTAACCGTCCATCCTCCATTTGGGGTTAGTCCGATTAGAGCCTTGTGCGGCTCCTGCCTGACCGCATGTCTTTTGAGCGGCTGTACCCTAGCCGCACATCCCTTGAGCGGCCCAGGGTGAACCGCACATGTGCCAGTCTAACCCGGTGTTTCCGTTTTGACTGATTCGAGTCCCGGGTGTGTGGTTCTCGAACCACGTGCCGACCTGTGGCCTGACGGATGTTGTGCACGTCGTCGGGGCCAGGTGTCGTGGTACGTTGGAGTCCCGGATGTAGAGTTCTCGACTCGTGTCACCGTGCGTTGACGTGTGTCATCGGTTTCTCCGAAAAGCGATCCCCGAGTGGGTCCTGTGTGAGGCCTTGGGCTGCGAGCCCAGTTGTCCAGTCTGGGGCTGGAGGCTTCCCTCTTTTCCTTGAGTTGGGCCACAGCTTGGTGGTGTGCAAGTTGCCTTGGGAATCGTGCTTCTGTGTTTTTTCGTGTGGCCCGTGTGACTGGCCTTAGTCCTTTGCGTTCCCCTCCCAGGGAATGGTCTCGGTACTCGTGCTACCGTGGTTTTTAGACCTAGAGCTTGGACTAGATTGACGGCCTTGTGCTGTTGCGTGCAACGGTCTTGACCCCGAGTCTTGTGACTCAAGGACCGTTGGCTGTAGTGTGTCTAGAGGACTGTCCAGAGCCCAGTGACTTAGCGTCACTTGGGTTTTCTCGACTCTCGCGCAGGGTGTGTGCGCGGCTGTGGACTGTGAGTCCCGTTTCTTCTCCGACTGTGGTCATCGTGCGACGGTGCTAGTACGTGGGATGGTCCCCGTACTTTGTCGGATGCGGACGTTGTTTTCCGTTGACTTGAGAGTCTACTCCTTCAGTGACCCTCCACTAGTCGTAGCCTACTAGTACGCGTGTGCTAGTCGCACCAGGGAGTGGTGTACGGGCTTACCCTTAGAGGCGGTTTGTGGACCGGTTGCCGTCGGGCCCCACGTCTTGCAGCCAGAGTCCGGCTGAGGGGAAAACCGGTCAGAGGACCAGACCAGGGACGCGTGGTCTGTGTGTGCACACGTGGTTGGGGGCGGTTGGACCCACGTCGACGGGCGTGACCCCAGCTAGTCACTTGTTTGTGGTTACTTGTACGGTGTTCGTGCCTTTGGTAGGAGCTACCACGTCAGGCAGTTCACTTGCGGTGCGGTGTAAGACGTCAGGGGACGCTACCGGCTGTGCTTCTAGTGGGTGGTACTCCTGTCGAGTACGGAGTGACAGACTATCAGTTTCCGTGATTTCGACCTTCGGGTTTTCGGTCGTGTTGACCGTTGAGTTCGGTTGTTTCGCCGTGGCGCGTGTGTTGGTTTTCGCGCCAAGGGTCTAATGCTAGTGGCTTTACCGAGGTTGGGTCTTGTTGTGCGGTACCCGCGATCGGATGGTCGGGGTTGCACCTTGGACAGCGTGTCCAGGTCGGCTGTGTCCGAGGGACAGGCCTCTACGGCGTGGTTGCCGTGTGTTCTTGCTTCGGTAGGTGGTACTAGTGTGGTTCGGTAGCTTCGTCTGCGTGACCGAGGTGTACCTTCCGGTGCAGTAGGAGTAGCTGTAGTGCCGAGTTTTTGACCGGCCACCGGTTTGCTGTTCCTGCTGTAGTTGTAGCTCTCCTTTCCGCTACCGCCGTTGTTTCCGGTTGGGGTTCCGCGGGATCCCTGCTGAGTCTCTGTTTTGGAGACTCATTCCCTGCTTTTCAGGTGTGGCGGTTCTTCCTCGTGGTTCGAGGGTGCGGAGCGGAGGTTCTCTGTTGCCAGCTTGCCGGGCCGAGTGTTCACTTGGCACGTGGTACGTTTTACTGCTTTAGACTGTACTTTCGGTTGGACTGGACTCTGTTGTAGCCGTTGCTGTTCTTTCTTTCAGCTTGTTGTTGTTGGTTGTCCTGCTTTATTTCCTATTTCTTTGTGCCTCCACACTCCTTTTAGCCCTTCCGAGCCCTCCCGGCTCGTGGGCGGCGGTGCGAGTCTCGGGTTATCGGGCCTTCCCGGTAATCGGATTCTCGGGTCGTTACAGCTGGTATCAGAGCGGTGGTTGTGGGCGTACTTAGGAATTCGAAATGTTGCAGTGATCAGAGTCCGTAAGGTCCAGTACAGTCGGCAGCTGGCTTAGGGTTTTGTGTTCGCTTCCCGCCTTGTTTCTCGCTTGGGTGCGCTGTGCGGCGCTGTGAGGTGGTTGCTGCCCGCGGCTTTCGTGCCAACATGGGGTCTAAGGATCGAGGTCGAGAGCCTTCTCCCTCATCGGTGGTGGCCCTGGTTGTGCTGCGTTGGGCAGAGGTTGCTGGCAGGCGTGAGTTCGCGGTGCTGCGTTCGAGGAACCTGCAGCGTGGTCAGGTGGCTGGTGCGGACTGTTCTTGGTTAAGTGGCCGTGAGCGTGCTCTGAGGGAGCTGCTGTCGGTTTTTGGTCACTCCAGCTTGAGGTTTGTCCAGCTCCTGAGGCGTTCTGATCGAGAAGTGTGCTCCGGTGAGCGGAATGTCTTCTCGGTGAGCTGCTGTTTCGTCGAGCCTGATGTTCTTGTCGCGCTCTGTGGCGTCAGAAATGACGTGTCGATCCCAATTGTTCTGCTGATTTCGAGGCAGAATTTGGCAGAGATGTCCCGTTAAGTCTTTGCTCCTGTGCTTCTGTCAGTGGATGGGTTGTGTTCGCCCTGGAGTTGGCTTGAGATGTGAAGGCTCCGCGGTGAGTTTCGGGACTCGAGGGTGAGCATCGGCGGTTGTCGGTTATGGCTCGTGTGGCGGCTCTTGGCATGCCGTGTTGCAGTTCGAGGAATTGCAGCGGTGGTGCATCGAGAGATGCTGTGATGGTGGTCCGACGTGACACTCGTCGAGTGTGTCGGAGGCGCTGACCTGATGGAAGCGATGGTTTTCCTTGGTGCTGGATGGTGCTGTTTCCAGCGTGCGCGAGGTTCGAGGTCAGGTCGAGCGTGGAGTTCTTCCGTTGGTCGGAAGTGCGTTTGGTCTCCCCTTTGGTTGGAGAGATTGTGTTGGGTTAAGGTTTGCCGTCTTGCATTGTGTGCCCGGATTGGTTGGCCTTGTGTGCCATGAAGTCCGTGCGAGACGTGCTCCTTGTCTTGGCAAGGTGGTTGTCTGTGAGAAGTTGTGCCCATT
>JAHNEJ010003131.1:0-112032 GCA_022559845.1 Amorphophallus konjac | reverse complement strand
ATTTGTCCCCCACTTGGCCCACCCTTCTAGAAGCTCACAATTGACAAGTTGATCGTCCCCACATGGGCCCTGGGGATTAGGTGGATCAATGGGAGGAGGGCTGGGGGGGCCCGTGGGACCCAAGGGGTCCAAATTGCAAATAAACCCCTCTTACAATCCAAATTACAAACCAAATAAAGATAAATAAAAACAAATTACACACAAATAAAGTCCCAGTAAATGTGATAAATGTCGAGACTCAAGGGGGAGTCTCCAGACTGTCTCCGAGCCAGATGTACGCCGAAGTGGCTCGGGTGGTGCTCCGCATACGGTACCGGTGGCTCGCGTATCATGCTTCTCAATCGCGCGGGTGTCCGCACCAATTCTCCCCGGGTGGGAGAAACTCGACCCTATCGAGTAAGGGTCTGCATCACTGTGGTACCACTCCAGTAGGTCCGGATCAATCCGATGCAGCTCTCCATGGGTGATCCATGTATCCTCAGTGGTGGGCCATCCTCTCTATCGCACTAGGTAGTGCGGTAGGATCCACTCCTGGTAACTGTCACCTGCTCATCAAGTATATGATCTATATGCTCGCGCTGCTATGAAAAGGGGCATGAGGTGGACACTCAGGTGTGGGATCACTCTCAATGGGAGGGGATGGCTCGAAAGGCTCACTAGGGATCACCGCTGGGTCCCTATATGCAACTAGATCTGATACATTGAAAGTAGAGCTTATACCATATTCCTTGGGTAGGTCCACAACATACGCATTGGATCCAATGCGTTTCAACACTCTAAATGGACCGGCTCCGCGAGCTTGTAGTTTCTTTACGGTTCCAGAGGGAAACTATTCAGGTCTTACCCTGATCATGACATATTCACCCTCTTGGAACTCTCGGTGGTGTCGGTGGGCATCGGCTAGCTCCTTATACCGTGCATTGTTGGCCTCAATGTGACGACGGATGTCGTCATGCAGACTCCTAACATGCCTAGCAAACGACTCGGTAGACTCCGACACTCGAGCATGGATAGGCATGGGGACATGATCCACTGGCTTCCTAGGCCTACGACTGTGACAATCTCGAATGGACTCATACCAGTAGACCTATTCACCGAATCATTATATGCAAATTCTGCCAGTGGTATATAAGATCCCAATCCCCTACACGATCCCTAACAAGACACCTCAAAAGGTCACCCAGACTCCTATTGACCACCTCGTCTGACCATCTGTCTGGGGATGATATGCAATGGAAAACTTAAGGTGAGTACCCAACATATGCCACAGTGTCTTCTAAAAATAACTAGTGAATCTAACATCACGGTCAGACACTATGGTACGAGGCAACCCAAACTTGCACACCACATGAATAAGAAAAAGGCGGGCTACCCTCAAAGCATCCGAAGTCTTCGAGCAAGGGATAAAAAGGGTAATCTTCAAGAATTGGTCAACAACCACATAGACCGAATCATGCTTCCTAGAGGTACGTGACAATCTCAAGACAAAATCCATGCTAACATCCTGCCACAGGGCATCAGGCACGGGAAGAGGCGTATAGTGGCCCGAGCTTTGCTTCTTCATCTTGGCCGTAGCACATGTACGGCACTGAGCCACAATGTGAGCAACATCACGCTTCAAGCTCGGCCAAAAAATCTATGCTCAACCGCCTCGATAGTCTTGTTCCGACCAAAGTGGCCGGCTAGACCTCCCGCATGTAACTCCCAGACTAAGAAGTCTCAAACCGAAGTTCAGGGAACACAAAGCCTACCTCCTCGAAAGAGGTATCCCTCCTGAAGCACATAGTCATCATGATCTCTCGAGGGTCCGGCCTGGAGAGTGGCATAAATCTGACCGAAGTCAAGACAGTCACATAGGCCTCTCTCATCGTCTCTAACCCTATGACCTCGGCACTCATGGTGGTAAGCAAACACGCTCGCCAACTCAGGCATCGGCCACCTTGTTCTCTACTCCATCTTTATGTTTAAGCACAAAGGTGAACTGCTGGAGATACTCAACCCAAAGACTGTGATGCGAATTAAGCTTCTTTTGGGAATGGAGGTACCTCAATGCCTCATGATCGGAGTATAAACAAACTCTTGATGTAAAAGATAGTGCCTCTAATGCCTAAGAGCCTGGACAACTGCGTAAAATTCCTTATCATAAGTGGAGTATCGCAGTTTCGCGTCATTCAGCTTCTCGCTGAAATATGCGACCGGGTGGGACTCCTAACTTAACACTCCTCCTATCCCAACACCCGACGCATCACATGAGATCTCAAACACCTTCGAGAAATCAGGCAATCGAAGGATAGGTGTCTAGGTCATGCGCTCCTTGATGTCCTTGAAGGCGGCAGCTGCGGCCTTCGTCCATACAAAGGTGCCCTTCCTGATACAATCCGTGATCAGGGCGGTGACGGAGCTAAATCCGCGGATGAAGCAACGATAAAACGTCGCAAGGCCATGAAAGTTGCGGACATCATGGATCGTTCGGGGCTCTGGCCACTCAACAATGGCCCGGACCTTCTCCGGATCGGAAGACCCTAGTACTAGACACAATGAAACCCAAGAAGGTCAGTTGTGGTGCCATGAAGGCACACTTCTGTGGGTTCGCAAACAACTGCTCTCGCCTAAGAAGAGGACATACCTGCCTAAGGTGGTCTAAGTGGTCCCCCGTGGGTGACTATAGATAAGGATATCATCGAATACACTACACACAAAGACTCCAATGAAAGGTCGAAGGACCTGTATCATGAGTCGCATGAATGTGCTAGGGACATTGGTCAACCCAAAAGGCATGACCAACCACTCATATAGACCATCCTTGGTCTTGAATGTGGTCTTCCACTCATCACCTGGCCTAATCCTTACCTGATGGTAGCCACTCTTAAGATCGATCTTCGAGAAGATAGTGGCACCTACCATCATGTCTAGCATATCATCCAGGCGGGGAATAGGGAACCTATACTTCACGGTGATTTTATTGATGGCAACTATCAATGCATATCCTCCACGTGGCATCCTTCTTCGGGCGAGTAATGCGGGAACAACACATGGACTCATGCTGTCCCGAATAGATCCTCTCTGTACTAACTCATCGACCTGCCGTTTTAGCTCGGCATGTTCTGTGGGACTCATGCGATAATGATGAAGGTTGGGCAATGAAGAGCCCGGAATAAGATCGATGGCATGCTGAATATCCCGCATAGGTTGGAGTCCCTCGGGAAGCTCATCGAAAAATATCAGCAAACTCCTGTAGAATAGGAATGACATCGGGTGTGAGTTCACCCTCGGAGTCTCTCTCTACCTCCCGGACCGTAATAGCAAATATAGGGCAGCCCCGACTAGCCTCCCGCTCCATTTCCCAGGAGTTAATCATCATCAACCTCCTAGTCGAGGGCTCACCTGGGCCAGATGTAACGGTCATAGCCCGAGCTGGGGATGGGGTACTGGGCCCGGGGACGGAAGGCTCCGGAGTACTAGGGCTAGTAGGACCCCTAACTGATGGGCTCTTGGGCTGATGGGGTTGGAGAGTAATCCGTTGGCCAGCATGGTCGAAGGTACAGGTGTTCGACGGGCCATGGAGTGTGGCATCCCGATCAAATAACCACGGCCTACCCAAAATAATATTGCCCACCTCCATAGGTAGGACATCACACCAAATCTCGTCACGGTAGGCATAGAACTGCAGTGGGACCAAGCACCGTAGCCTGATCGGGATGGAAGTGGAATCCACCCATGATACACGATAGGGGCTAGGGTGATCCACGGGTGTAAGACCAAGATGGGCGACAGCACCCATGGAGATTGCATTGATGCAACTCCCGCTATCGATGATCACTTTACACACATGCTTGCCCAGCCTACAAAGGTATGAAAAATAGTGGTCCGGCGCCAGTCATCATTGGCCTGCGGCTGGGTGAGAATACACCTGACGACCCCCACGTGGGTATCATCGGGATGCGGGGCATCCTGGCCGTCACCTTCAATCTCATAGTATTCATCTGCTAGCTCTTGATCTACTACATGTGACTAACTCGAGGCCCACAGGGGTGGTATCCTCGGCCCGTGTGTCCCCAATGACAAGAGATGGCGGGTGGGACACTGGTTGGAAAAATGGCCAAACCCATTGCAGCGGTAACACTGCTGCCGTGATCCACTGGGCTCCCCTATCATGGGCCCTTTCCCTATATCCTCCCGACGGATAGGAGGTGTAGGGAGCAAAGGACGTGCAGGAGGTGCGAGTGTCGGTGGAGGCTGTGGGTGCCGTAAGATACTAGGGATGAGGAAGGTCCCTCGGGAGTGGAGGGCGAGGCCTAGGAGCAAAGGGCTCAGGGCGAGCGGCTCCTGAGGTTGAGCCATGGGGGCCTTGGATACGTGCCAGATGAGCCGTGGGGCTTGACACTACAAAGGGGGAAGGAGCCCAATTGATGGGGTGACTCGAACTCGGCCTCGAATTGCTCCAATTCGAGAGCAATCTGATATGCCTGCTCCAAAGTATTCGCATTACGGCGAAAGAGTTCATATTGATAGTTGGGACGCAGACCTCTTTGAAAGCGGGATATAGTCATGGTGCTCTCTTCTGTGACTCCACACTGTAAGTAATACTCATCAAACTCAGCGGTGTACTCAGTCACAGATCGGTTCCCTTGGGATATGCTTTGCCATTTGTCTATGAGACATTGGTGATATAAGGCAGGAAGGTATTTCTCCCTCAACTTGGTTTTCATATCATCCCAAGTACCGATTTGGGGTTGACGTCGCCGATGTAGCAGGCTCCACATTGGTCCAATAAGTTTGGGCCTGCCCTTGCAACGTTCATCTTCGCGTATCAGACTCTTCGATGGTCCGTCATCTCAAACCACTCGAAGTACCAGTCCATGCCAGCCTCCCAATCTAAATACACCCTAGGGTCCAAGGACCGCTAAAAGTGGGAGGGTCCGCATGCACGCCCCTAAGGATGCGGTCGTCATCATCGTCATCACGATTCTGTCGTTGATTCCGATGACCGTAACCCCCTTGATCATTATCAGATGCATAATCATCACCACATGCACCTATTGTCCCCCAACATTCTCCACCTGAGCCCTTGGCATAGCAGGTTGCTGAGCCGGCTCTTGTTGGCTGTTTCATCGGCGTGGGTTGTGCCGCTACTTGGCCCCTCTCGACGACGGCAATCCTCCGTACAAGGCCCTGGATGGACTGATCCAATGCCTCGGCCCGATCCTCAAGGGATTTCATCCGCCCTTCTAGATGCGTTCCTACACCATCTATACGCGTACTAAGACCATCCATACGCGTATCAAGACGTTCCTGATGGCTCGGAACATCTCAACCGTCTCATCGAAACTACGGGCTCGGGGATCCGCCATGGGTGGTGGTGGCAAGTACTGGGTGCCTCGACAGGTGGGCATGCAACTGACACACGACCTAGAAGACACCGACTAATGCAAACACTCACTAAATGATGCACTTAGACCTAACCAATATCCGGTACGTGGCGGAGTTAATCGACCCGAAGGTCACTCACACAAGTCCGCTACCTTCCGATAGGCATAACCTAACGTTCAGGCAACGCCTTTTGATATACCGGGTTATTGGGATGAAAAATACAATTTTAAAACACTTTTTTTTGTTATTTTGAAAATAATGAGACTCGAGTACACCCTAGACACAACCAAGACTCGATACGTGGCGGAGATAATCGATCCGAAGATCACTCGCGCAAGTGTGCGGTCTTCTCGATAGGCGTAGCCTAACGTTCGGACAACACCTTTTGATATACCGAGTAACAGTGTGTGGGGCAACCTTAGACTATGCAAGACTTATGCTATGACTACCCTAGACTCGACTCGCTCTGATACCAAACTGATGCGGGACGGACACGGGGACCGACTCTATGTGATGCGAGCCTCGGACTCTAAATGCGGACGCGACCAGCAACATACGAGTTTGAGAGACACTTAGGCCCGACACTAAGAGATCCTATGGGCTATACGTCGCTAACAGAAACGCAAGCTCACTCGCCGTCCCACGCGAGGTAAACGCGGATCGTGCGCGGTTAAGGAACCAGTAGAGTTCAAGGGTAGTCGACTCACTTCCGGACTCGGATCGAGCCACGGGACGGGTCACTCTCACACTCACAGCAGTGACATGGAGTCACGGGCTAGTTTCTATCACACTCGCAGTGACATATGACCATATACTAGCTAAGCAAATGAAATGCCAAGGAGTTGAGATCGTTACCTCCAGGCTCCCGGCGTGGGGAAGACAACCCCGGCCAATCACGGACTCCCGGTTAACAAATTTTTTACAATGGTACAAAAATTTGACCCACTCCACGTAGGGAGATAATAGGTCACATGTGGGGCCCAGGAGTCACGACAATTGGGTTGACGGGCAACATCTTGATGTTGTCCCGACAGTGCCGAACCCGCGACTTGGTGTTGTCCAGACGGCCGATCTACGGGTCCATGGGGCCCACGGATAACTCCAACCTCCGGCTCTGGTAGGGTGGGTCCCGCTGTGATGAAGACCTCTGGTGGCGTGCCTCCCTAGACGGCGGTCGGTCGGAAACACCGGTCGGTGACCGATCGGCTCCGATCTCCAAGCGTTGGAGTTGCTGCCCACGGACTTGTACTTCTATTTTCCAGCGCACGATCTGGCGAGATCGGCCGCTGTTATCAATCCTGACGTTTGATTGAAGCTCAGGGGGTACGTTGGAAAGCTCTTTCGAAGTACTTCAATATAGGGCCAGAGATATGAACTAGATCTACACGGATTGGGCCTTAAACTATTTTTGAAGTTTCTGTTGGACAGTGCCCGAAATCTCAGGCAGCAGGGCAGTTTCCTGAGAACTGCTATTCACCGTAGGGTAGACCTCCTATTCAGATTTGAGATTTTCATAAAAGTTGTAGAGGAAAAAGAGAGGAAAATAGTGATAATTTTTATGCTAGGTTTTATGGAGATTTTGATGGGAAAAACTATTTTATACGGGCGGGTGGTTGGATCTGGACTGAGGGTGATAGGACTGAATAGGATCTAAAAAGGGATTTTTAGAAAATATGAGATGGCCTTTAGAAATGCCACAAAAATTCGTGATTAAAGGAGTTGGTGGATAAAACTTCCAGTAAATTTGGGAGCTCTAGAAAAAATCAAAAAGAGGTCAGAAGATTGGAAACTCTGGCAGGTGGAAATCAAAACTGAAAAAAGATAGATCTGGAAGGGAAAGTTTGACGAAAATGGAAAAATGGAAACTGGAAGTTGGAAGCTCAAATTTTTCTAGAACGTGGGGGGAACCTCTGAAACGTACCCTGAAAATTTCAGCTCAAGGGGAGTTCATAGCGGAGAGCAGAAAATCGTGGAAGGAGTCTCTATCCTGGGTGGACAGAATACCGGCAGCAACCATGGTGGTGCGATGGCGGCACGATGGCGGCAGCGGCGATCACCGAGCTGATAAATGAGGCTTCCCACCTCAGAAGGCAACCTTCCCAGCTGCAAGAAGAAGAGAGATGAGAGGATAGGGGGCACACCAGGCTGCTCCAACCAATTTCTTCAAAATGTTTTCATTAATTCTTTAAAAATGGGAAATACAAGGCGTTTATATGAAATACAAAAAGACTTTATTAACCCTAGATCTAGAATTGGGAGGGGCAAACTTGGGAGTCAAAAAAGTATTTCTCCCATGTGTATTAGACCAAATTAACAAAATTTATTAATTTGTTCTAATGAAGGGGGCGCCCCCTTGACTTTGGTGTTAAGGTTGGTGGCCAACCTTGACATTTCAAGTCATTTGTCCCCCACTTGGCCCACCCTTCTAGAAGCTCACAATTGACAAGTTGAATGTCCCCACAGGGCCCCTGGGGATTAGGTGGATCAATGGGAGGAGGCTGGGGGGCCCGGGGACCCAAGGGGTCCAAATTACAAATAAACCCCTCTTACAATCCAAATTACAAAACAAATAAAGACAGATAAAAACACATTACACACAAATAAAGTCCCAGTAAATGTGATAAATGCCGAGACTCAAGGGGGAGTCTCCAGACTATCTCTGAGCCAGATGGACGCCGAAGTGGCTCGGGTGGTACTCTTCCGCGTACTGTACCGGTGGCTCGGCGTATCATGCTTCTCAATCGCGCGGGTGTCCGCACCAGATTCGGCCACAGAGAGCCAGCCCTTCAGTGTCTCTATCCTGCTCATTAGGGCACGAATGCTATCACAACACTCATCCAGGACCCTCCGATGCTACTCCCTGTTGTCTCTCCGTACCTCTAGGGCCTACAGATGTTCGTCCCTCTGGGCGCCGATTGCTGTGAGTTTAGTTGGGGCTTGCATCTCAAGGAACTCGCGACAGTTTACATATTTCAGTAGTAGCAGAACATGTTGCGACCACTCCTCTAGCTGGAAACCCATCATTTGCAAGGCCCTAGTCAGCTGCATGACCACGGCATGTACCCCCCGGTACGTGAGTGAGGGATCAGCAAATATCATGGACCGCAGCATCAATAGGGTCTGGCAGACTGAAAAGTCTGAGGCAGCATGGCCTATCGAATGTACGGTGGGTGGACTGAACTCAACGACGATGTCCACGGCTTCCCATAGCTCCGTATCAACCACGGACGATGAGGATGGGAGGGTCAAGGCTGAGCGGGGAGATGCTTCTATCTTAGACAAAGTCCCTGGCCGACCACCGCCAAAGGCAAATGAGAGAATGTAGTCAAATCACCTGGCAACGCCACTATGAGAGGTTACTCTACCTCCACTATAGCTCTAAGGGGCCCGGGCCCTTTGTTGGCATTTGTACGACTAGGACCGGAGCCATGGCTTCAGCCAAAGAGCAGATGGCCACGGGGGCTGAATCAGCCACCACAATGGACGGACCTATTCCCTTCTCCACCTCCTCAGAAAGGCTCAGACCGGCCGTTACTTCTCAGGTCGGCAAGGCGAGAGTCGTGATCTCGGTTGGGGGGAGCAGTGAGCAGAGATAGGCCCGGCACTACATCCCAGGGGCCCGATGCCTCTCTTCTTGGGTCCCACTCAGAGGTAGAATAATGCCCGCCAAGATCTTCCCCAGAAGTTGGGCTTCCTCTAGTACAATTAACTTTTGGAGCAATGGAAGCGGGACCAATGACCGCTTGCTGGCCGCCGATTGCATGAAGGAGCAAAGGGTTCTACCTCCCATCCCAGAAGTGACTTCAACCTCCGCACCACCTATGGACCAAAAGATGACCTCCATTTGGGAACAACTTTACGAGCTCGGGCAGCAGGCGCTCCCCCGGGCGCTGTCCTTATCTGGCCATGCAAAGCAAGGTTAGCCACTCACTATGTGGGACGAATTGCTGAATTTTCAAAGGAGCTGAGAGGTCCCCATATTTACCCTAGCCACGGCACTATGCTTCTCTCCGGCGTTATCCCTCCCTCTTCCTGGATTTCAATTGCTGGAGCATGAGTCCCCACGACCCCTTGGGGGGCATGATCCTGTCCAGCTCAGAATAAATCAACAGTTCCAAGGGCCAAAAAAAAGGGTCTATACTTACGATCATCACTGCCTCTTCTTGCCGCGACACCTCAATTGCCAGTGTGGGGGTGTTTGAACTTTCCATAGCCTCCTCCTGCTGTAAGGCCTCGACTATGGATGCCAGTTTGTCCAAATCTGCAGTGGCCTTCTCCTATCGGGCAACCTCTAAGCCTAGAACATGGGTCTCCATGGCTTTCGGCGGGGTTTGTTCCTATCAAGTCCAAAAATGATAACATCAAAAGAAATCAGTCGACGACCTTGAGGGAAGCTCGAATAAACGAGTCCACACTTACAAGTGCCTATTCCACCAAGCTAAGAGAATCAGATAACATTGGGACTTTCCAAGCCAGTGCGAGAAGTCCGGGCTCCCCGGATATGCCCTCATTTGAAAGTACCTCATCAGAAGAATAATCATAATCTACCTTTTCGCCCAACGAAGACTTGGTTGGGGCGGGCACTTCTTTCACCGCTAAGGTAGCCCCCGCATCAGGATCTATGGCCGGCGCATCTTCACGCGGGCTCGGCAATGGTGATCTCCTAGACCTTGGCCCCCTTCTCACATACATTTGCTTAAATGGGGAAAGCACAGGAGCCACCATCGACTGAGTCGTTGTTACATCGAATCCTGCCAAGTGAAGCATGAGTTGGATTAAATGGGGCCCGTAGGGTTATGAGAAATGAAAGAAGTCAACCAAGATAATGAAAGGAAATACCCTCCTCGACTTTCGCAACAGGGGTTGATTCGAAGGTAGTTTCTTCAGTAGGCAGCACTGCCTCGTGAACCCTGACCTTACCCATGCCGAGAATAGAAATAGAAGCAGGTTCTCTCGCGGTAGCTGAAACAAAGATATACACATATTACAAGAGGGTCCCTCTTAATATGCAAACAAGCCTTGAAGAGCCTCAAAAGTTAAAAGACCTAACCTGCAAGCTGACTTGGCTCCTCCCGAGCAATGGCAAACTCCTCAAAAGATAGGGGTGAAGGAATTGAAGGGATGACTATTGAGGTAGGTGCAAGTGCTATTTTCTTCTGCTCCACCGCCAGTTGCTCAGCCACCTTAGCAGTGGTCAATGCTACCTTTACCGGTGATTTGGCATGGGTATGTTTTCCCGCCTTTGGTAGAGGCGTAGTAGTGGGGGCCGGCTCCGCCGCTTCGAAGTGAGGGGGTTTCTGCACTAGCCGAAGAAGGTTCCTATACTGGGACAGCTGGATGCCAGAGGGATGCTCTGTCAAAAAAAATATATAACGATCAACACTATGAAGGAGCATACAATAGAAGGCAGAGATGAAGAAGCATTATACCAAGGGGGACGATGTACAATCATAGCGTTAGTGGCCAGTAAGTCAGAGAGGACTCCTGTCCCGGCTGGCCGCCTCTCGGACCAACCAACAAACGTCCCCGACCATCGTGTAGCAGTCTACAAGATGAGCCAGGTTCGCGTGTTGCTTGAAGGCGAGGTGACAATAGAGATTGAAATGGTCCATGCCCCACCCGTCGGCATAATGAAAAAAAACCTACAGTCGCTTATCCAGAATGGCAGTTGTTGGGTCCTCTACCTTCAACCTGTGTGCTCGGAGAAGAACATATAGCCATGTAGTGTCCTTGTAATTCTCGAGCCTCTGCTCTTCTATCCTCATGACTATGCGATAAGGACATGTCGGGTTTGTCTTAGGACGCCAGCTTCTAGCGGGGGTGCCTTCTTCCTCTATTGGGAGGGGATAGTTAATGAGATCCAGAGGATCTGCCCTGATGCGACACAAGCCCTTAAGAGTTTTCCTAAAGTCATCCTTGGCAATAGGAGGCATCTTAATCTATGGCGACAGTCGGGCTTCCCAAGCTTCCCTACGTGCAGCCATGTACGCTGCTACCTCTTTGTCCTTGCCGTGTTTCAATCGGAGAAGATGCTCCGGGTAAATATCTAATACGGCTGCCGATTGTTTACTCAAAAATTCTGCTTGGCACCATCCTAACAATCGGTTCTACACAATCAATAAAAGCCCGTCCGGGCATTCCACCATTTTATATAGTCCACAGTTACTCGTGGAACTCACCCAAGCATCGGCACCCTGAATGCAGAACTGTCCGCCCTATGAAAGAAATCCCACCAGGTTCGAGCATGCTCAGTAGTCGGGCTACCCCGAAGACTCCGGACAGGCAGGGCAAACTGTGCACTGATAAGTGTGTATTTTTATATCTTAATTCATCATTATACACATTTTTATGAGCTTAAATTATCATAAATATACACTTCTCACACTTATTATTGATTTGAATCAAATGTTCAATTTTCTGAAATTAAATAATTTTAATAATGATTTTTGTGTATTTATGCAGGCACGCAATATGAGGAAAGCTCCAAGAAAAAGAAAAAAAGGAAAATAAATTTATATGTGAAAATGGGCCAGAAGCCCAGGAAGTTGTTCAAAAAGAAAATAAAAAAATTAGAAAAAAAATAAAATTGTTTGATATTTTTTAGAATTTTCTAATGATATATATACTAGATATATATATATATATTATATATAATAAAATTTAAAAACAAAAAAAAGGTTTAAACCCGCCCCCCCCCCTTCCCGCCTTCGCCGCCCGCGCCAATGGCACGGGCGACGAGGCGAGGCGAGCGAAGGCGGGGGGGGGTTCGTGGTCGGCAGGGGGGGTCGTGGCGGAGCACGCGGCCCCGGTCAGCGGCAAAGCGCGGTCAACGCGCGTGGAGGGAGCAGGCGCACGCGCCAGCGTGCGACACGCGGACGCGGCAGGAGCGGTCGGCGCACGGAGGGCCCACGGCGGCGGCTTCACGCGGAGGGCGGCGACGGTCGGCGCAACGCGCCCGCCGACCAAGAAGAGAGAGAAAGAGAAGGAAAAGGGCTATAAAAAATCCGAAAAAATGGAAAAAAATCCAAAAAAAATGGAGAAGTGTGCAGCACATGTCAGCCTACCATTTTGGGTCAAATAGAGCAGCAATTGTGTGTTCACATTGGTATGAATGTTCACATGAAGAGAGGGGTGTTGTGTTCCCTATATAAGGGGCTTCAATGTAATGCAAAGAGAGGCAAGTTAGGAGTAGCTAGCAAGGAGATTATGAAGAATTTGTAAGGGGTGCTTGGTGTTCTTGAGTTCTATTCTTGTTGGCCTTTTGTTTTGGGGTTAGAAGATATTGGTTTGAAGACTTTTGTAGCAAGCTTTGTAAGTTCAAGTTGTTTTAATGAAAATCTTTGTTTAAGCATTCAGCATCTTCTTAGTCTCATAACTTATTATTCTGGTCTCAATTTTAATGTCTTATCTTCATGAACGGTGTTCATCTTTAAGTGTTCTTCAACTTCTCTTTTCATCTATTTGTCCAATTCCTTCTATTTTAAAAGTTATTCTCTGTGTTTATAAGTACTGTCATATGTCAGTTACTATTCATCCGTAGTGATAGTCTCCACCAATTTATCATTTTGAAGCCTTTATAAGCATAATTTTACTCTGCGTTCTTCATGAAAGTTGTTCCTCTCTTGTAGATCTAAGATTTATTTTTCTTGCACTTTGTCAAATTCTTCGTATTTTGAGCTCTAGAATTAATTCTTTACTGTTCTGTTTTTCTATCAGTTACTGTTCACCAACAGCATTATGTCTTGATTTTTCAAGTTTTTCACTATCTTCCTCTCATTTTCTGATTCTATGTTCTTCATCAAAATTCTCCATATTTGAATTATCTACAACTTTCATGTTTTCCATTTCTTCTAATTCCATCTAGATTGTGAGTTATTCTTTTCCTTTCAACCCCTATTTTCAATAAAATTCTGTTGTATTTTCAAGATTGTGTTTGTTTCTCTTTCAATCCATTTCCATCTCTTCACAAGTTCCTCACACACACCCAAAGCGGTAAGTCTTCTTCCAATCATCTCACGACGTCGACTTCCAACGCGGAGCGATCTTCATCAAAGGCTCAGCGAGGAAACGACGGCATTCTTCAAATCATTGGCTAAATTTCTTTACACTTATATCTTGTTCTTTCAAGTTGCAATTTCATTTCCGTTAATTGTAATCGCACTCAAATCCAACAAAAGCAATTGGTTTTCAAAACATAAGGGTATTTTCTAACTTATATTCAAATTTCCTCCCCGTGGGATCGACCCGTATTTACCACTTTACTCGTATTTTCAAAATCATCTAAGTGAGTGAGTGCGGTTGTATAAATTTGTGTAGCACGGCATTTTTAAACGACGACTGTCGAGCGCATCAAATTTTTGGCGCCGTTGCCGGGAAAGAAATTTTGGAATGTTGGGATATTCCTGTGTTTAATTTGTAAATTTGTATATTGATTTTGTTATTTTACTTGTGCAAGAAAAAGAAAACAAACCAAAAACAAATCAAAGAAAGAGGGAAAGCAACCTGACATTCCAAGGATATGAAACGTTGTTGAAAGCCCGGAAGCATCCCTAAAGGGCTGAAACCAAGAAACAGGTTCTATTTTTTAAACTTCTGAACAATCTTTATAAAAATCTGAAAAATTCTTGAAAACTCTATAAAAATCTAAAAAAAATCAAAACAAAAGAAATTTTTGTGCTGGTTAGATAGGTTCATTAATTAAAAATAAATAAAAACAACAACAAAAAAATACTTGCACCAAAAATCTAAAAAAAAAAATCATTTCAAGATTAGAAACCACACATCATGTTTTAGGACATGCATCATTTAGCATAGAATTTTTCTTTGTTTAATTTCTATCATTGCATTTTGAAGATTGCGAGGGGCAAGGTACGTTCTACTCACCATATTCTGGCATTCATTTTGCATAAAGAACCCCTTGTTTGAAATTGTGGTGTGCATTTTCATTTCAAAATACTTTAAGGGCAACACCCCTAACAACATAAGGTGGGGATTGCATCACCCTTCCTTAGCCCGCAAACCACAGTTCCCTTGCATCTCTGCATTACCTAGGCCTTAATAAAAGTCAGTAGACGTTGGCCCTAGGATCACACTGTGGTTCTTGTGTTATCTGAGTTTACCCTCTTATGAAAATCGGTGCCTAAGGCAAGACGGTCGGACGGCAAACGCCTTAAGCGGGTTAGTGGTTTGGCATAATTAGGTCCCTACAAAAGTAGGGGGTACCTCCCACTTCCCCACCCCTTACCCGGCCGGTGGACATATTGAGGGTAAACTTTAGTTTCACTTTAATCATTTTGTGAAACCCCATTTATAGATTTAGGACACATTTAGGTCATTAGGGTCATTTGTGTGAAAAATTATTTGTGTTTGCCTAAATACAAAACAAAACAAAACAAAAGCATTTTCTTCTCTTTCATCGTCTTAGTATGTCACTATAAAAAAAAACACACACAAAAAAAAAAATTTCTCTCTCATTTTGTCCTAGTTTATGCACGGAAGAAGATCTCTACAACCATCATTGCTAGGACCTATAGGAGAGATTGAGAGGTTAGTGCATTCTAAAACTCATCATCAATCTAACCCCATGGCGGACCAAAATCAGAATCAGCAAATTCAACCAGTTGTTCCCAAGAAAATGAAGGAATATTTTCTCCCCAATCAATATCAACCTTCATTTTATACCCAAGTACCACAAAATCAAGCAGCTCAATACGAAATCAAGTCCAGCACAATACAAATGTTGCCATCTTTCTATGGCAATACCAATGAGGATCCCTATAGGCATCTGATGAGTTCCTCCAGATATGTTCAACTGTGAAAATCCCCAATTTTTCAGATGATGCTCTCAGGCTAACCATTTTCCCATTCTCTCTTAAAGACAAAGCCAAGTATTGGTTAGGGGCCTTGAGTAAACCCATAGAAACATGGGCAGAAATGCAAAAGGAGTTCTTGAAGAAATTCTACCCCATAGGACGAACCAATACCATGAGGAGAGCGATAACTGGATTTTCACAAAATCCTGGGGAACAAATCCTTGAGGCGTGGGATAGGTTGAAAGATTTGTTACGGAAATGCCCTCATCATGGTTTGTCGAGATGGCAAATAGTTCAAGCATTCTATGAGGGATTGACGGATAGTTACCGTCAAATGGTGGATGCGTCTTGTGGGGGAGCTTTTTTGAGTAAAAGCGAGGATGAGACTTATGACTTATTTGAAATGCTAAGTGAAAATTCAATCAGTCATGCCTCACTTTCATCCTATGAGAGAATGGTGGGTCCAGCTAAGAAGGGTGGGCTGTATGAAGTGAAGAGCCACGGTGAGCATGAGAATAGGATGGATATCAATGCCTTAACTCAGAAACTGAACAAAATGGAATTGTTGACACAAAAGATAGAAAATGTTGATCTTGTTGCCCAAAAGCTAGATCAATTTCTATTAAGATAAGAAACTTCTTCTTCAGGTCCTCGACCTCAACCATTCTCAGCTCCTGATTATGACGAGATATGTGCTCTTTGCTCTAGCACTGATCATGTGATAACTGATTGCCCTACTGCGGCCCAACTTCCCCCATTCATTCAAGAACAAATCTTCGTTGCTTAGGGTGTTTCTAAGCCACCTTATGATCCTTACTCAAACACCTATAATCCAGGCTGGAGAAATCACCTAAATTTCTCTTGGAAATCCCAACAAGGTTCATCTTCCCACACTAATCCCTCGTTCCAAAAATAACAATTCCAAGCTCCAGTCCAATCTCACCAACAGTATCAATATCCTTTTCACCAAACTCATCAAAATTTCTCACAAACCAATGCACCTTTTCCACAACAATCTCAACACCCATATCAGCAATCTCAATTTTCTCAGGGCCAGTACCATCATTATCCATCCAACAGATCCAATCAAGTCCCCTTCCAACCTCCTCCTCAATTTCCGCAGTCAAATTTTAATGAAAAGTTTGACCGACTCCAACAACTCATTTTTTCTCAGCAGCAATCCATTGCTAAGTTGGAAGGTCAGATCGGGCAAATAGTAGGTGGAAATGTTCAGAGAGAGGTAGGTCAGCTTCCTACCCAGCCAGTGGCTAATCCGAGGAACCAACCTCTAGGCGTCCCTCAAAGAGCTCCTATTCTCCCTCAGCTAAACCAACCTCAGCCTCCTCCTCCTATGGGCCCCCAATTTGAGAATGCTAAGGCAATCTCTTCTCTTAGGAGCGGGAAAGTTTTAGATGACCTTTACAAGCGTTGGTAGTAGTTTGGGCCAAGAGGCCCAAGGGGAGAGTGATGAGGAAGAGGAGCCCGTGATTGTTAAAGGAATAAAGAAGCCGGAGGATGGAAAGAAGAGGCTGGACAAAGGAAAGGTAAAACTTGATGAAGGACCCCTAGATTATGAGCCTAAGGCCCCTTTTCCTGATGCTTTAAAGCCGAAAGCTCCCAAGAAACCACCGGTAATGAGTGCCGTTGTAATGAATCATTTGCCGAGAAAATTGAAGGACCCCGGAGCCCCCTTGATCTCATGTGATATAGGTGGAGTCACCTTTGATCGAGCTTTGCTCGACTTAGGTGCTAGCGTAAATCTTTTACCCACCTTTATCTATGAGCAATTTGATCTGGGTGAGTTGAAACCAACTTCTATCATCCTTCAATTGGCCGATAGATCAGTAAAAACACCAAGAGGTCTGTTGGAGGATGTAAGTGCATGATTGTTACTTCCCGGTGGATTTTCTCATTTTGGATATGGCCTCGTCCCAGGATCTTAAACATACACCTATTATTTTGGGACGCCCCTTTTTAGCTACGGCTACGGCCAATATAAATTATGCCACGGGAATGATGGACATATCATTTGGAGGAGAGAAAATTGCATTGAATGTTTTCAAAGCTTCTCAATACCCGGACCTTGAAGAAGAATGTAATGCTATTGATATTTTTGAATTGAGTGATGAAAGTCCTGATGCAATCAAGGACACCCTAGAAGAGGGTAGTATGCTTCAGGATTCTCCTCTCTCTCTCACACCCTGGTCTAGGGTAGAGTCACTCCCTCCACTGCAATCCGAACCTGCACTTCCATCCCTGGATCAGCCACCTACTCTTGAATTGAAGCCTCTGTCGGACTCTCTTAAGTACGCTTATCTGGGTCCTGACCAAACTTTGCCTGGGCCTCCAACCTCACTTCCGATCAAGAATCTAAACTTTTAGATGTCCTTAAGGAACATAGGGGGGCAATAGGTTGGTCGATGGCAGATCTCAAGGGCATTAGTCCGGACGTCTGTATGCACCACATCTATTTGGAGGACAATGCTAAGCCGAGTAGGGAGATGCAACGCCGGCTGAATTCGAACTTGAAAGAAGTAGTCCAGCAGGAGGTAGTGAAGTGGCTGGATGTTGGGATTATATACTCCATTTTTGATAGTAAGTGGGTTAGCCCTACACAAGTTGTTCCCAAGAAATCTGGGCTGACTGTTACTAAAAATGAGAAAGGTGAGGAGGTAGCCATGAGATTACAAACGGGATGGAGAATCTATATTGATTACAAAAAATTGAACTCTATGACAAAGAAGGATTATTTTCCTCTCCCGTTTCTTGATCAAATTTTGGAAAAATTGGCTGGGCAAAAATACTTTTACTTTTTGGATGGATACTTCGGGTACAATCAAGTTGCCGTTTACCCGGAGGATCAAGAGAAAACTACATTCACGTGTCCTTATGGCACGTTTGCTTTCAGGAGAATGCCATTTGGGCTTTGCAATGCCCCTGCCACCTTTCAGCGGTGCATGATGGCCATATTTTCTGAAATGGTGGGAGAATTTTTAGAAATTTTCATGGATGATTTCTTCGTTTTCAGAGACTTATTTGATAATTGTTTAAAGAATTTGCAAAAAGTGTTGGCACGTGTATTGAATCTAATCTCATGCTTAGTTGGGAGAAAAGTCATTTTATGGTCCAAGAAGGGATTGTTTTAGGCCATGTCATTTCCGAGAGGGGCATAGAGGTAGATAAGGCTAAGATTGACCTAATTTTCAATCTTCTTCCCCCTTCATCTGTCAGGCAAATCCGATCTTTTCTTGGCCACGCGGGTTTTTACAAAAGATTCATTCAAAACTTCTCTTCCATTACTCGCCCGCTAACTAAGCTGCTAGCCAAGGACACTCTGTTCCACTTAGATGAGTCGTGTCTTGAGGCTTTCCATTCTCTAAAGGCAGCACTGACCCAAGCCCCAATTCTTCAATCACCAGATTGGTCACTGCCTTTTGAAATCATGTGTGATGCCTCAGACTATGCTATAGGAGCTGTCCTGGGGCAAAGAATTGATAAGAAACCTGTGGTGCTATATTATGCGAGTCGCACTCTCGCAGATGCTCAAATGAACTATACCACCACAGAAAAGGAACTTCTGGCTGTTGTCTTTGCCCTCGAGAAATTCCGATCATATCTTTTAAGGGCAAAAGTTATTGTGTATTCTGATCATGCCGCTTTGAAATACTTGCTCACTAAGAAAGAGGCTAAACCCCGTCTGATTCGATGGATTTTATTACTCCAAGAATTTGATTTGGAAATCAAAGACAAGAAGGGGATAGAGAATGTGGTGGCTGATCATCTATCCCAAATAGTGATACCCGAGAGTGCTCCAATGTCAGATTCTTTTCCTGATGAGAAATTGTTGTCTATCACATCAACCCCTTGGTATGCTCATATTTTCAACTTTTTGGCAGTAAAGCAACTCCGGTTGGGTGGTCTAAGCAGGAAAAGGATCACTTCTTTGCTAAACTCAAGCACTACTTTTGGGAGGACCTGGAACTATTTCATATGGGTCCAGATCAGATCATCCGGAGATGTGTCCCCGAGGATGAGCAACGATCTGTCCTGAATTTTTGTCACACTCTCGCTTGTGGGGGACACTTTTCAGGAAAGAAAACTACGGCTAAGATGTTACAAAGTGGATTTTATTGGCCCACCTTATTCAAGGATGCATATGAATTTTTCAAAACATGTCTGAGGTGTCAAACTGTGGGCAATATTTCAAAGAGAGATATGATGCCGCTAAATCCCATTCTTGTAGTGGAAATCTTTGATGTTTGGGGTATTGATTTCATGGGACCGTTTCCACCATCCTTTGGCAATGAATACATTTTGGTGGCGGTCGATTATGTTTCAAAGTGGATTGAAGCTATAGCCACAAGGACCAATGATCATAAGGTGGTCATGAAATTTGTTCGCAAGAATATTTTTTCTAGATTTGGCTGTTCGAGGGCTATCATTAGTGATGGGGGTTCGCTTTTCACTCACTCCCAATTTCGAGCTTTGCTCAAGAAATATGGGATCACCCATAAAATTGCCACCCCCTATCATCCCCAAACTAGTGGCTAGGTGGAAGTATCTAACAGGGAGATTAAGAACATTCTACACAAGACAGTTCAGCTGGATAGGAAAGACTGGTCTGAGCGACTAGATGATGCACTATGGGCCTACAGAACTGCGTTCAAAACCCCTATTGGCATGTCACCCTACCGCCTCATCTTTGGTAAAGCCTGCCACCTACCTGTCGAGCTTGAACATAGAGCTTACTGGGCCATTAAGCAAGTCAACTTTGACTTGACCCAAGCCGGAAACCAACGGGTTCTTCAACTCAATGAACTGGAGGAGTTAAGAAATGAAGCATATGAAACTTCTAGGATTTACAAAGCTAAAACCAAGGCTTTCCATGATCAACATATTCATAGAAAAACTTTTCATGAAAATCAAAAGGTTTGGCTTTTTAACTCACGGCTTCGCTTGTTCCCCGGTAAATTGAAATCAAGATGGGATGGACCGTTCATAGTTGTTAAGGCATTTGACCATGGTGCCGTCAAAATTATGAACCCTCAAAATGGTCTTATCTTTACAGTTCACGGTCAATGGTTGAAACCCTACTTGGAGAATGAGTTGTTGTCACCCAACGTATCCATAGCTTTGTGTGATCAGGTATGAATTCCTTTTACGCTTTCATGCGTCTGGCTGAAGACGGTAAACTTAGCGCTTTTAGGAGGTAACCTAAGATTTTGTGATTTGATATTTTGTTCTAGTGTGTTTCTTTCTCAGGCCACAACGCAATGAAGCCCTCCTCTCGCCCCACTCACCAGGTTGTATCCTTCCATCTCAACTATATTCTCTGTTTCATTGTTCTCTGATCTTTCTCATGCTTATGCCATTGAGGACAATGTCATTTAAGTTGGGGGTGAGAGAATTATCACAAAAAATTTTCAAATTTTCATTCATGAATTTACCAACTTTTGCCGACCTTTTTCCTTTATATTGCAACAATACATTCCCAGTTGGAGTTTCTTGATTCATGTCGCATGAAAAGTGATTCTGAAGAGAAACGACTAGGAAAAGGATGATGGATAATTTCTTTAAGCAAGCCATAGAAAACTGATTTAAGAATCTCTTTAAAGTTCAGAAGCACTTAGAAAAATGAAAATTACGTTGCACGCTAATGAAACAAGAAGGACAAGCCTTCTGCTATTTTAGACATACTGTCTGAAATTCTGCACTTCTTAAAGACGAGATCTGTTAGAAGCTTTCTGCCATACAAAATTATGAGAAAAACACCATGAAAAATGCTCTGATTCTGAGTAACCGGGCCTACTTCACCTAAGACATGTTGAGGTTCACGTCAAAAGGAAAAGGGAACTCTGATCTGTGGAACCAAGCCTACTGCACCTAAGACGTGTTGAGGTTCGCGTAAAACAGTGACGGGTAGTGCAGCATCATGTGTGTATAGAAAAAAAGAAGAAAAAGAAAAATATATATATATATATGTAGTGATCCCAAAAGGGACAAAGTAATAAGGCAGACAAAAAGCTAGTGTGCTGAACGCTCTAAGTAAGAAGTGCAGAATTGAAAGGCATTTATTCGGAATAGCAACTGGAGGACGCAATTGTCTCTACTGTGAATTTAGTATTCCACTTGCACAAGTGCTACTGAATTTTGATTAGAATTCTTGATCATGTTCCTAAGGCTAGTCTGTGGTAATTATTCCAAATTCCTGATCTTTAGTTAACTCTATGAAAGATGATCTGGAAACGAGGCCTGGATACTTTAACCTCTTGTTGGTCCTGAAATTTTTCATTAATTACATTGCTAAGGGACTAGCAATGAGTAAGTTGGGGGGTGTGATAAGTGTGTATTTTTATATCTTAATTCATCATTATACACATTTTATGAGCTTAAATTATCATAAATATACACTTCTCACACTTATTATTTATTTTGAATCAAATGTTCAATTTTCTAAAATTAAATAATTTTAATAATGATTTTTATGTATTTATGCAGGCACGCAATACGAGGAAAGCTCCAAGAAAAAGAAAAAAAGGAAAATAAATTTATATGTGAAAATGGGCCAGAAGCCCAGGAAGTTGTTCAAAAAGAAAATAAAAAAATTAGAAAAAAATAAAATTATTTGATATTTTTTAGAATTTTCTAATGATATATATACTAGATATATATATATATATTATATATATATTATATTTATATAATAAAATTTAAAAACAAAAAAAAAGGTTTAAACCCGCCCCCCCTTCCCGCCTTCGCCGCCCGCGCCAATGGCACGGGCGACAAGGCGAGGCGGGCGAAGGCGGGGGGGTTCGTGGTCGGCAGGGGGGGTCGTGGCGGAGCACGCGGCCCCGGTCAGCGGCAAAGCGCGGTCAACGCGCGTGGAGGGAGCGGGCGCACGCGCCCCCGTGCGACACGCGGACGCGGCAGGAGCGGTCGGCGCACGGAGGGCCCACGGCGGCGGCTTCACGCGGAGGCGGCGACGGTCGGCACAACGCGCCCACCGACCAAGAAGAGAGAGAAAGAGAGAGAAAGAGAAGGAAAAGGGCTATAAAAAATCCGAAAAAAAATCCAAAAAAAATGGAGAAGTGTGCAGCACATGTCAGCCTACCATTTTGGGTCAAATAGAGTAGCAATTATGTGTTCACATTGGTATGAATGTTCACATGAAGAGAGGGGTGTTGTGTTCCCTATATAAGGGGCTTCAGTGTAATGCAAAGAGAGGCAAGTTAGGAGTAGCTAGCAAGGAGATTATGAAGAATTTGTAAGGGGTGCTTGGTGTTCTTGAGTTCTATTCTTGTTGGCCTTTTGTTTTTTGGTTAGAAGATATTGGTTTGAAGACTTTTGTAGCAAGCTTTGTAAGTTCAAGTTGTTTTAATGAAAAGCTTTGTTTAAGCATTTAGCCTCTTCTTAGTCTCATAACTTATTGTTCTGGTCTCAATTTTAATTTCTTGTCTTCATGAAAGTTGTTCATCTTTAAGTGTTCTTCAACTTCTCTTTTCATCCATGTATCTAATTCCTTCTATTTTAAAAGTTATTCTCTATGTTTATAAGTGATGCCCTATGTCAGTTACTGTTCATCCGTAGTGATAGTCTCCACCAATTTGTCATTTTGAAGCCTTTATAAGCATAAGTTTACTCTGCGTTCTTCATAAAAGTTGTTCCTCTCTTGTAGATCTAAGTTTTGTTCTTCTTGCACTTCATCAAATTCTTCGTATTTTGAGCTCTAGAATTAATTATTTACTGTTCTATTTTTCTATCAGTTACTGTTCACCAACAGTATTATGTCTTGATTTTTCAAGTTTTTCATTATCTTCCTCTCGTTTTCTGATTCTATGTTATTCATCAAAATTCTCCATCTTTGAATTCTCTACAACTTTCATGTTTTCCATTTCTTCTAATTCCATCTAGATTTGAGTTATTCTTTTCCTTCCAACCCCTATTTTCAATAAAATTCTGTTGTATTTTCAAGATTGTGTTTGTTTCTCTTTCAATCCATTTCCATCTCTTCACAAGTTCCTCACACACACCCAAAGCGGTAAGTCTTCTTCCAATCATCTCACGACGTCGACTTCCAAGGCGGAGCGATCTTCATCAAAGGCTAGGCGAGGAAACGACGGCGTTCTTCAAATCATTGGCTAAATTTCTTTACACTTATATCTTGTTCTTTCAAGTTGTAATTTCATTTCCGTTAATTGTAATCGCACTCAAATCCTACAAAGCAATTGGTTTTCAAAACATAAGGGTATTTTTCAACTTATATTCAAATTTCCTCCCCGTGGGATCGACCCGTATTTACCACTTTACTCGTATTTTCAAAATCATCTAAGTGAGTGAGTGCGGTTGTATAAATTTGTGTAGCATGGCATTTTTAAACGACGACTGTCGAGCGCATCATGCACTGTACACGGGGATGTGATGGTCATAGCCGAAGTTCCACCCAAAGCGGAAAGGGTAGTACGGCTCCAGTAATAGGGTGTCCCCTTTCCTGAAAAAAAGCACACTTGGGCAAATAGACAACACCCAATCACGTAGCTCCGACTCTAATAATGGACAGACCACCATCCATTGGCTTATCAAGTGGGCGTACTTTTCCACCTGGTCGTCTCGGCCATCCCTTTTGTTGTTCACCATGGGACTAGAGTGGGCGGCCAGGGTCCAAAAATGAATGGTGTCTGATGAGTCATGGGGAACTATTGTAACCTTGCCCCGTATGTTGTATAGCTGTAAAGTCGTCGAGCTTGGCTCCGCGTTAGCAAATTCTAGCATATGCGAGAATAGCCCCCAAGACTGAATAGTGCGTGGAGCATACTCGAGGAATAGGGAGCAGACCCAGGTGTTGAAGAAATGCATCGGGCCAATGAACCGGGCCTGGCGTGGGAACTAGTGTACACTGACATCCCCGATCGTCTTATATATCAAACACAATGCGACTAAGCACAAGGATAGCTTAATCCCCCACGCCATTTGGCAGGCAAGATAAATCGCATCTGGCAAGATGACAGTCTCATCCCCATATGACAAGGCAAAAGAACAGAGCCAGTAGGTCAGGAAGGCCGTGCAATGAGTCATTGGGTCGACTCCTACTGGGTTGGCACCACTCCAGTGTCCCTTTGAGGTCGGGACTTTCACCTCTGCCCTGCTCTTGTTGCACTTCTTCCGGACTACAGTGGCACCGACGCAAGGGAAATCTTCATATTTCTTCGTCCCGTCAAAGAAATACTTTAGCCATAGGCTCAGGCAGACCCTCTTTCGGTCACCGCGGGGAGGTTGCTTCCCACCGTGTGATGGCTAGTACAACTCTTGATATGCCTTCATAAGGAACCGGTAAGAATAGTCGAGAGCATGAATGCCATCCCCATCTGTCTCATCCTTATTCAGATCGGGGAGGCATACTTCTTCGTATGGCTCTCCGTCGATGGGTAAGCCGCTCAGTTGATGGAGGCTCATAGGTCCAGTGAAGTTTCACCCTCCGCAGTGTAGAAAGTGTTCATCTCAGCATTAAAGACCTCTATCATCCCACAACAGAGGCCTTTAAAAATGAGATAGCTGTACCAAGAAGCATAAACACTGTGGTACATGCCGGCCCGAGTGAGTAGGGGACTGTAGTTGAATAGCATATACTTGATAAATTCCACCGCCCCTTCTCAAAAAATGTGAGCATCTTGGACTTTAAGTTCTGCGAACTAGCCCAGGGCTAGCTCGTGCTTGAAGCAGATCACCAAGCAATCCAAAATATAAGGCTCATCCTGGTATCCCCACTTCAACGGAGCCAGGAATAAACCAAAGCGGGGCTGCTCTTTGTGGGTCCTCTCGGCAGCATTGTCCTAACGGGCATGAGTGAACTTAGGTGCCCATACCAACTTCTCCTCTGCAGGCAGTAATTCTTCTAGCTCTAACAAGGGCTTCCATTCCCTCGGCTCTCCTACCAGATACATTGGCACACTCTGGTGAACGTTGTACATCAGGCTGTCCCAAAATTGTAAGATAAAATGCTCTGCACCCCGCACAGCCCTAATATCCCATCTGTCTCAGTAGTGAAAATGTGTCAGAAAGTAGAGGAGGTGCTTGTCTTTTGGATAATCCTTCCGATAGTCACCAGCCCAGTCAAATGTAAAACCCTCGTCAGTCAGTGCAATCTGGCTGAATTCCATAGTGCCGGTCTCAGAATCTGATGACTCGACCAGTTTTGCCACCTCCGTATGTTCCCGGTCAAGGTCCTCCACATTATTCCATGTAACAGCAGGGATGGCCAGTGACAGAGTGGACTTGGCACTGGTGGCAGTAGTCGAAGCAGAAGAACCACTTGGGGCAGCAATTTGTCTACAAAGTACAAAAAGCCTCAAGGTCAGAACAAATCACAGGCAAATAAGAAGAAAAAAGAAGACTAGGAGGAGCCACACTGAAATAAAATGACCAAAAGGTTGACAAATTTTGACAAAATTTTGGCATAGTCTCCCATAGGCCGGAGGCGTAAGGAGAAGACACGGGTGCTCATCCACAAGGAGTGATGGCCCCAACAAAAAACACGGTGTGCACAGAAGGTAGCACCGGATATTCCTCTATTTCTGTTCAAGCTAGTCTTCCTTCACCGGCACACTCTCCCTGTGTCATTCCACCAGCACGCCCTCTGTGCCCCTACCTGGCATAGTCTCAGTGCCCTTACCCTGTGCACTCCAGGAGCCCCTCAACCGGTACGCTACAAACGCCCCTTCGCCGGCACACCCCCTGGCCCCTCCACCGACACGCCACCCCATGCCTTCTACCGACACACTAATCCATGCCCTTCATCGGTATGCTGGCTTATACCCTATCTGGCACGCCTCTCGGTGCCCCCCTTCACCGGCACACTGACCTAACCCCCTCACCCCTGTGCACTCACTTTAGCCTGTCTTTGCCCGGTACACCCCGGTGACCCCCCTTTCAGCGGCGTAGCCTACACCTCCCCTAACTGGCGGCCCCGTGGGCCCGTTCCACGGTAGCGTCGATGGTGCTCACCTCCGCCCCACATCATCAAGAGAAGAAGAAGGGGGAAATGAGAAAGGGAAAGGAAAGAGGGAGAGAGGGAAGGAGAAGCCTAGGGCTTCGTAGCCCTCTGAGTGAAAGAAAGAAGAAGAAGAAGAAAAGAAAGAAAAAGAAGTAAAGTCGGTGCACATCCCGCCGCTGGTGAACCCTAGAGCTTCCCGCCGCTGGTGAGGCCTCCCGTTGGGGGGGCCATGGTGGCCTGGGGGAGCCCCCGGGGGGGAGGAGCCTGTCCCGCCGGTTGTCCCGCCTGCTAGCAAGTCTGGGGTTATTAATGGCAGGTCGTTTGCACAGGTTTTGGCGGCATCTCTGGAGCTTCCAAAGGTGGACATAGAGTTGCACCATCCGTCGTCCACCGACAGGGGGGAGCCGGCCTGTTTCTTTACCAAAGATGAGATAGATGCCTCTCTCCAGCCTTTGTTGTTTGCTATTGTGGCTAAAACACCGTATGGTCGTCCGGCGTTTCCAGAGATTAGGTCACATCTTACTGCTAGATGTGGGTTGAAGGAATCTTTTGTTCTCAGTGCTCTAGACAATCAGCATCTTCTACTGCGGTTCAAAACCCATGATGACTATCTCCGAGTTCTTTTACGTGAAGCCATTCATGTTAAAGGTAAGTTGTTCCGATTTTTTAAATGGACGCCGCTGTTCCATCCGGAGGAAGAGCCGTCAGTCTATCCAGTATGGATTGAGCTCCCCAACCTGCCTGTTAACCTCTATCAGATAAGTTTTCTTATGTCGATTGCGGCGAACGTTGGTCCGGTTCTCTAGGTTGCGCATGCTACGAAGTTACTGATTAACACCAAGGCGGCTAGGGTTTGTTTTGAGTTAGACCTCCTTAAAAGCCGTCCTGATCGTTTGTGGATTGGCATGGGACCGGATTATGGTGGATTCTGGCACGTTATTCACTACATTAATGCGCCGCTTTATTGCACTGCCTGTAAGCGGCTGGGTCATAATACGGATACTTGCAGAATCAACGCCAAGATGGATTCCAGAGTTTCTGGGAAACCTGTTCCTGATAAAACTTGGATCCCGGTTACAAAAGGTAAGGATATAGCTGGGAATGATGTCTCTGATATTCCCCCTGCCCTGCGCCGTGGGAAGGAGGTTATGGTTTTGACGCCTGAGTCTTCGAATCCTCACCTTACCGAAGCCGGGGGAACTCATCTTCCCTATCAGCAGATGACTGTTTTTATGGAAGGAAACACTGAGAAGGACGTTGCTTTGGATACAATAGGAACTTCTTCGAAGGGGAGGCTTTTGAGCACTCTCTCTGGACCATTAGAGGATAGTAATCCTGAGACGGTCGTCGTGCTGGATGCTGAGGAAGAATCTTCGAAGGAGAAGAGCACTCTTATTACTTCCGTGGGTACAGCAGCTGGGGTATCTACACCCTTGCAACAAGAGGAGGATAGGGCTCGTGCTATGGAACACCAGCCTCCTTTGATGGGAGAGAGTACCCAAGCTGATCGGATGGGTCATGCAACCTCTACTGCTGAAGTGGCAACTTCTGGTGATCAAGGAACATCTACTACATTATCTGGACATCATGCAATGGGAACCACTTCGCGCGCAGCTATGGATAATAGTCTCATGCCAAACCATTCCCTACGCGCTCCCTCATTGGTCAGTGGAGTCGAAGGGGTGGTAACCAGGGCTCGGGCTAGATCGGTGGATGGTAGTGTTTGTCCTCCCCAACATTGATTATGGATTATGCTTTATTCTGGAACATTAGGGGAGTTGGTAATGGGGCTTCTAGGAGATCTCTTCGTCGGTTGGTTCTGAAACATCGTCCTTTGATTGTTGCTATTTGTGAACCGAAGATCCCTTTTTCTAAGGCGCCTTCGGTGGCTAGGCTTTTACATCTGGACCAGTATGCTGGTAATGAGGGGGAAAATTCCAAATTATGGGTCTTTTGGCATGCCTCTTTGTCCCTATCGGTGGTTGCCCATTCTACACAATTTATTACTTTGGGGTATGAGGAGAGTAATTACTACTCTAAATATCTCACCTGTGTCTATGCTGCTTGCTCTAGAGATTCCAGACGGGACTTATTTGCTGAGCTCGGCTCTTTTGCGGCCTCTGTCACTGTTCCCTGGCTTATTGGAGGGGATTTCAATTGTGTTTCCCACTCCTTTGAAAAGGTTGGTGGGCTTCCATCTAACTTTGATGCTATGGCAGATTTCAATACTTTCCTGGGTGGGGCAGGGTTATTTGATGCTGGCTATGTGGGGTCTGCTTTTACTTGGACTAATAATCGCACGGGTGGGGCTAATGTCCGAGCCAGGCTTGATAGAGTTTTATACAACCAATCTTGGCATGAGGCGTTCCCTTCAGTCCAAGTTACTCACTTACTGAGGGGGCCTTCAGACCATGCACCTCTTTTTGTATCTGCTATGGATACCACCATGGGGCCGAGCAGGTTCATCTTCCAGGAGATGTGGATTACCAATAAGGATTTTCTGCAGGTTGTCCAGAATGTTTGGGATGAGGCCAACATCACACATCCGAATGCATTTATTAGGCTTCAGCTTAAGCTCAAAGAGACCAAAGCTAAGCTCAAAGCCTGGAATAAGTGTGTGTTTGGAAATGTCACTCAGAATGTGCGTATGGCAGAGGATCAGGTTGACAGATGCCAATCTAGTTTTGATGATGCACCCAATGGCTCTACAAGGATGGCTCTTAATGAGGCCAATGCTCGATTGCGCTTGGTACTACGCCAAGAGGAAATCTTTTGGCGACAAAAGTCTAGAATTGATTGGCTGGATAATGGCGACCGAAACACCTCTTTCTACCATTCTGTGGTACAGGTAAACCGCAGGAGGAATTTCATATCTAGACTGAAAATTGATGATGAATGGTGCTCTGAGCAAGATGTTCTTAAGGTTAAGGCGGCAGAGTTTTACTCAGACCTTCTTTCATCGGCTCCGCATTGTGTGGATAATGAAATGCTGAACTGCTTACCAGAGGCTATTACTGAATCTCAAAACCAATCTCTGTGTGATGTTCCATCCAGGGAGGAAATTAAGGAGGCTGTTTTCAATCTTAAGGGCTCAAGTGCGCCTGGGCCAGATGGTTTTACTGGTATTTTTTTCCAAACCTGTTGGGATATATTATCTGTTGATATGGTAGAGGCTGTACAAGGATTCTTCCACGGATATCCATTGCCTCGAGGTATTACTTCCTCTATTATCACCATGGTCCCTAAGGTTAAGGAGCCCACTACCTTGAGTGATTTTCGCCCCATTAGTCTTTGTAATTTTATCTACAAAATTGTCTCACGCATCATCTGTGATCGTCTGACACCTTTGCTGCCTCATTTCATCTCTGAAGAACAAAGCGCCTTTGTTAAGGGACGCTCCATTCTTGATAATGTATCCCTATCCCGCCAGCTAGTTGTCGATATTAACAGGAAGGTCAGAGGCCATAATGTTATTTTTAAGCTTGACATGGCCAAAGCTTATGATAGGTTGGAATGGGATTTTCTTTTTGCGGTGATGAGAAGATTTGGTTTTAGTAATCGATTCATCTCGTACATAGGTATGCTTGTTGCTAACTGCTGGTTCTCTGTCTCCTTCAATGGATGCCTCACCGGATATTTTAAGCCGTCTAGAGGAATTCGCCAAGGGGATCCGCTGGCACCTATCTTATTCATTATTGCTTCTGAGGTTCTTAGTAGAGGACTGAAAGAGTTATATCTTACTGGTACTCTCCAAAATTTCCACTCACCGCGTGGCTGCCTGGCAGTTTCCCACCTTTTATATGCTGATGATACGATGATATTCACCAATGCGGCTGACAGGAATATTAGACGACTTCTGTGTTTTTTGAAGCGGTACCAAGATAGCTCGGGCCAAGTTGTGAATGCAGGGAAAAGCTGTTTTCTACTATCTTCAAAGGCGCCTGGTAATGTTGCACAAAGGCTCCACCGTCGCACTGGCTACAAGCGACATACAGGAGCTCTTACCTACCTGGGTGTGCCTCTTAAGGCGGGCAAGTTAGTTTCTGCAGATTTTAGGCCTCTCCTTGATAAGATCACTGCGAGGCTCGCTGGATGGCGCCCGGCGCTCCTATCCCAGGCTGGAAGAGCTGTGCTGATCAAAGCTGTGCTTAGGAGTATGCCAATTTATTTGGCTTCATCTCTGACTATTCCTGCTACTATCTGTAAGCAGATCGATAAGATCTGTGCTAATTTTTTCTGGTGCAGCAATGTAGGGAATACCAAGAGGCACTGGATTGCTTGGTCGACTGTTCAGAAGCCCAAAGCAGAGGGTGGTTTGGGTTTTCAGAAATTAGAAGATACTCAGTTAGCTCTCACTATTAAACAGCTTTGGAATATCATGCATGGTAGCTCACTTTGGTCCAGGTATGCTAGACAGCGGTTCCTCACTGTGCACCTTATGGATACTGTTAAGCCTTTCCCCCGTGGCATCTCTAATAGCAGTTTTATCAAAGCAAAAGAAAAGATTCTTACTCATTCTAGATGGATGGTTGGGAGTGGGGCAGGGATTGATTTCCTTCGAGATATCTGGATAGGTGACCGGCCCCTTAAGGATTATTTAACTAATCCTACCTACCTCAATCCTCAACAACGATTTACTGTGCGGGAGGTGTTGCTCAACCCACAACATCTTTTATGGAACGGCCTCTCCCTTCAACCTGCAGAAATTCAGGTTCAGCTATCTACTGAGCAGGACCTCTGTTGCTGGACTGGTAGTAGCTCTGGCTTGTTCACCTCCTCCTCTGCATACAAGCTTGCAGCTTCAACGGTTATTCAGCGCTGGGCTTGGCTTAAAATCTGGCATAATACATTTAATCCTAGAGCAGCCATGTTTGTCTGGAAGGTGATACATCGTGCTATTCCAGTTGATTCCAGAATTGGTGATTGTGGTATTCACCTTGCTTCTAAGTGTGAATGTTGCCACTCTACTAAAATTGAAGATTTAAATCATCTTTTCATTACTAGTGATATTGCTAAGTCCCTTTTGGGATTGGATGGCCCCTCTTATCGGCCCAAAGGTTAACATGAGTAGTCAGATTACTATTCGATGCTGGAGCTTTATTGAAGGTACCTCTATGCGCTCTGCTTTTCAATGTGCTGCATTATATACCCTCATGCTTCTTTTATGGGAGATCTGGAAAGCTAGATGTGCAGCTCGCTTTGAAGGTACTATAATCAACATTCAGTTTATTAAACTCCGGATCAAGAATAATCTGGCTGCTGCCTTCAAGAATGTTACTTTCCATCAGTTGCTCAAGCACAGTGAATCTATTGTACTCAGCTCCTTCAATGTTCGGCCTAACGTGAAGACCCGTCAACCAATTATTGTGATCTGGAACCATCACAGTTATGGATATTCCCTGAATGTTGATGGTGCGTCCAAAGGAAACCCGGGTCATTGTGGAGGTGGAGGTTGCATTAGGAATATGCAAGGCGAATTTCTCACTAGGTTCTCCTTTTATTATGGCACTGGTCCTAGTTTGTTGGCAGAAGCACGGGCACTGCATGACGGGCTAAGTCTAGCATTGGAGTTGGGTTACAATATTTCCACTGTTATGTCTGATTGTGATTCCCTGGTGCAGGCGATACACAAGGATGAAGTGCCACACTAGTCCATTTATCCCTGGTGGAGGGGGATTAAACATATGATGCAGCTCCTCGATTGCAGAATTAAGCATGTCTATCGTGAAGGTAACTCAGTGGCTGATGTTTTGGCCAAAGCTGCCTGTGACCCCACTGTCAGAAGGGTTTTTTACAATGCTAAGGACCTTCCCTGTAATGCTAGAGGAGCTGTCTTGGTGGATAAATTAGGGCTACCCAGCTTCCGGCATGTGTCTTAGCCTCGGATATACATTTATGGTTTGCACGGAGCTCTTATGCCAATCGGATAATGCACAGACTGATAGAGGAAGCAACAGATATGCACGGGGGTTCTCTTACCGTTTGGACTTGCACGAACCTAGCCCTTCGGAGTCCCAGGGGGTGGCTTGGTTGTGCACGGGGTGGAATGCACGAGCTACTCTCTCAGCCGATGTTTATGCACGGACTTGGAACGCAAGGACTCGTTAGCCAGATGCACAAGGTCACGTTCAGCTTGGACCTTCTGTGGAAACCTTTTGGGCTGCGCAGACAAGGATCTGCAGCTTCTTCTGAATTGGCACGGACTTGTTCCATGGATTTTGGAGTATGCACGGACCAGATGGGGTTGCATGTACCTGCACGAGATTCGTCTTGCGGTGGAATGCACGTGTTAGAGGTGGCACTGCACCAACCTGTGCATTCGGCCACTTAAATTTGCATTGATGCATGATTATTTAGCTCTTCATGTTCAGGTTTCCTATCCTTTCATTGTATTTACGAGCCGGGGCTCTTTGTGTACATACATTTATTTGAAATATTAATAAAATTTAGCATCTAATGGTTAGGAGGTGGAGTGAGAACATGCCCTTCCTTTGGAATGGGGGTGCACTCTCCCTTTGATCTATTAGATGACTGTGCTTATTAAAAAAAAAGAAAGAAAAAGAAGAGGGGTGAAGGGAGAAGGAAGAGGGTGGTGGAGAGCATGGTGGCCTCCTCACCCCAGCAACGGCGGCGGCAGCAGATGGTGGTGGCATTCGGTGGCAAAGGAGAAGAGAGAAGAGAGAAGGGAAGGCGAAGGGGCTACCGAGAATGAGAGAAAAAGGGAGGGAGTTTGAAATCGAGAGGGGGGTTGGCTCAAATGGTCCACCCTCACCCCTATTTATAAGGGCCTAGGCCCGTTCAAAAAAAGGAGAAGTAAAAGAGAAAAACAAGAAAATAATAAAAAAAGAGAGAAGAGAAAAAAAGGAAATAAAAAAATAAAAAAAGAAGAAAAAAGAAGAAAAAATAAAAATAAAATAATAATATATACATATATATATGTAACGAGATATGTAGTATCTATATGTGTATACACAGTGAAGATGGCTACGAGAGCCCGTGTTTATGCATACGAGCATGGATAACAAGGTCGAGTTGAGGTCGTCATCTTCCTTGGACGTTATAGCCTCGAATACAACCCCCGGATGTCAAGCGCACCCATGGGCACCGCTCGTCTCATCCTTCACCCGTGCTACCCGCGGGTGGGGGGCATTTGTGGACGTGTAAAATAGCACGTCCATACATCCCACCCGGTCCCACATCAACTTCAGGAGTTGGATAAAGAAGACTCCAGAGAGATTGGATGCCCAGACTCCAAAGAATGTTGTCGCCTAGAAAACCCTAATGTTTGCACGGGCACATGAAACCACCGGGGAAGCAAAATAATTCCCCAAACACATACACTATCGTGAATTTGTCCCCAGAGTCTCTACAGTGAAGAAGAATCCCAGGAAGGCTCGCAGTCGTCAAGCCTCTGAAGAGAATCAACAAACCGCGGCTACCGCGAACGGCAGAGTATGTGTCGTCCGTCTGTGTTACGAACAGACGAATCAAGCTATCCATCAGAATCATCCATTAATATATGATCATGCTGGACCTAAAAGCTAGGGGAACAAAGAATACCATAATTGGCAACTTTCATGCCCTCAAGCGGCATACTTTTAAGCCCTCCAGCGGCACACATTTAAGCCCCTTCAACGGCACACTTTTTTAAGCCCTCCAGCAGCACACACTATGATGCCTTTTCAACGACACACTCACCCTAGCCCTTCAACGGCACACTATCTTGTACCGTCTGACGGCACACTGCCGAACGGCCTTCGGCCGGCACACCCCATGCGTGCTTCACTCGGAATGCCCGCAAGGGGCTTCACCTGGTACACTAGTGGCAGCCCTCCAACGATACACCTGCTATGCCCCTTCAGCGGTGCACCAGCCAAGCCCTCCACTCGGTGCAGTGCCCTTTCCTCTTCACCCGGTGACACGTTCCAACCTTTGGACCGATACAACTGGCGGCAAACACGGCGGTCACTACAAGTGACCCTTGGCACGCAACAGGATCACATCTAGCCAGCTGGGATCTTACGCAGCTGTCAATGCCCAGTCCAAGCACGTAGGCACCCCATGCTTGGAGACAAGACTAGGGTCAATCCCCATCGTCAGTGGAGGTCAATGTGGCTGGACATATATAAACCCCTCACGCCTGAGAGAAAAAGAGAGGAACAAGAGAACAGAGGGGATTGAAGACCAGAAGAAGAAGAAGGGCTATCACTGGTCTGATGTCGGGGAGACTCAAGGGAGCCCGAAGAAGGAGAAGTCAGGGAGAAAAGAGAAAGTAAGTGATGGAGAGAGAGAGAGAGAGAGAGTCCCTAAATGTAGCAGGAACGGACTGGGAGGGCCTTCGCCCCCCTCCTTGATCCCGGCCTTCTCCTCAGATTCCCTTCTTCTCTATTTTTTTTTTGGGTTCTCCTTTCCCTCATATTTTGTTGTGTAGCCTTGTGTTTGGCCCCCTCAGTTGAGGTTCTTGCCACCTTGTTTGCTATGAATAAAAGAGAATATCTTCTTCTTGTTGTTATGTTTGGCCTTTACTTTATGGTGCACTTCATGAACTGTCCTTTTCTTCTTCCCTTTGGTTCTCTTACCTGTTGGGTTGCTTGCTCGCCAGAGTGTTACAGAGTCTATCCAATCTAATGGGTGGTGTCTCTGGCATGGTGGCATTAGGTTGGCCTCCTTTTAATGGTTTTCTGTAGTAGAGTCACTCCTCCCCCCTTCCTTTGAGCAGTATGAGCCCGTTTGAGCTCGTTGTTTCTACTCGACGCCCTGGACCTCCCCACTAGCCAAAGTGTTCCCCAGCCTGCCCTTCAGAGCCAACGGTGCATACACTTTCCCTTTGCCCGGTGCACCCAGGTCATCATCAACTGGCACACCAAGATTAGTCCCTTGCCCGGCACACCTTTGGCCCATCTAGCCCGGTACACACCTACCCCCCATACCCGGCGCACCTTTGGCCCATCTAGCCCGGCACGCACCTAGCCCCCATACCCGGCACACCCATGGCCCGTCTAGCCCGGTACACACCTAGCCCCTATACCCGGTGCTCCCTTGGCTCATCTAGCCCGGCACACCCTAGCCCTTCTGCCCAGTGCGCCCCACCTAAGCCCAATCCGGCACGCCAAAGTCAGCCCTTACCTGGTGCACCTGTAACCTGTCTTAGCTCTATGTTTTCTTGCTTGCTAACTCCTGGACTTTCTGGAGTTTTCTCAAAGGTGTTGCTGCCCCTGCATGCACCTCGACTTGTTGGGTCACGCCACTCCTTGTGGGCGTGCACCCCTTTACACCCCCCAGAACTCTTGGGTCAAGGGGAGATGCTGCTCAATTTTCACCAGAATTAATATAATTAAACCCAACAAAAAAAAATAATGCAAAGGAATCACAAATAAATAGAATAGACAACGATGAAGTAGCTTTATCGAAATAACAAAGAAACCACGGAGGTCCCAAACAACTGAACACATACAACTGGACATATGCATCATCATGACAGACTGCCAAACATAACCATGAGCATGATCCACATTAATAAAGGAAAGCAAAATCAAAACTCTTCACACACGTCTCATGGATAGAGGAACCCTCCCATTTTATCCAGCTCAACTTGCATAGACCTTGTTCCACCTACATAGGCTTTGCCCGGCATACTTTAACTCATTCTATCCTGTCACACTCTTGGCCCGCCCTGCCGGTACACACAATCTATTCCAGCCCGGCATACCATGCTTATGCCTTGCCCGACGCACTTCAACTCCTGCCTGCCCGGCACACCCTTTCGCCTGCACCTTGCCTGGCGCACTTCAACTCAATCCAGCGGCCGGCACACTCCTTGCGCCTTTACCAGGCACGCTCCTCAGCCTCTTTACACGGCGCGATGGTGGCCTTATTCGTCCTATATGCTCTCCCTTGACCTCTTCCAATGCACCCCCCGCACATTTTTGTACCTAAAATGCAATAGCATAATAAAAAAACATAATAATAAATAATAATAATAATAATGAAAAAGAATAATAATAGAATAAATGAAAGAAAAATCCATAACACACGGGCAATAAATGGTAAATTAATGAATAAAAGAAAGGGGGATAAAATAAATAAATAACAACATCAATAAGTCACTCACATGCATCTCATAAAAAAGGGGAATAAAACCTGCATTAAAGTGGCATTAAACGAATAGAATAACAATAGATTCGCATGCATTGGCGAACACCTCAAAAATCTCCTCTCCCCTATGACCCTGTTGAGGGAATATCAATGCTGCCCCACAGGCTGATTATGAGCCCTGGGGATTATCCCCCCGCGTGGCCATGAGTCATCCCTGCTCGGGCCAATATCTTTCCGGACTTGACCCAGCCTCCAATTAGACATTAAGCTTTCCGTCTCTCGGCATACATTTGCACGGCTTTATTTCACTTTTTCGTCATGTTTTCAATACGGGCTTTTGTCCAAACATAAAGTGGTCTGCGAGTGACCAACAAAAAAAAACCTATACATTCCTGTCACGATGCGGGCTTCTATCATGATTCGACCTTCTCTATCTACTTCTTTTATTAGTATGTAATTCTTTAGGCCATGGGGCCCTTATTTTTGCCAATTAATCAAGGGTGTTCCCCTGTATAGGGGATGTAAATAACATCGTGACCTTTATGGGGTGACTTGTTGCGGTCTCGACATGAACCACACAATCATCTGATTGGTCAGATCGAGTGCATCAAGGGCTTCCATGAAGCCCGAATAAATCATCACGTCGTTACTGGCACGCCCATGTACTAACAAATAAATAAACGTATCCAATAAACCAATAAACTAATAAAATAATTATTTAATAAAAAAGTGCATCCACAAGACGTTAAATTGGACTTTAATATGTAATATTTATTTATTTCTATTAATTTTGAATGTAAAATTTTTCAACGCTCATAATTGAAAAACTCAGAATTCATCAGACTTAAACCAATCAGAAAAACAAGGGACTTATCATTAGTAGCTCTACAACTGAAGACTCTGAAAATTAGTAACTTTGCATTTATGAGCAATGTGTTAGACTGAAAACTCTTTATCTTAATCATCATTGGGATTGTCACTTCTGCCATTCTGAAAAATCCCCAATCTATGAACAATTAGTATCTGCTAGCTTATTGATGTTGTTCCTGGCTGAAGCTGGTACCTATTGCTATGATGACTTTGTTGTACGTGTGCTCCTACAATAATTCTTTCCACAATTTACCCTTGTTGCAATTCTCCCAGCCAAGTGGACCTGTTGATGGCTGATTGCTCTTTATTCATGATAATTCCTTGACCATGTCCACATGTTTTTGCAATTCCTGACATATCTACAATCTGCTTCCCTTTATGGCCGTTTCTGAAAAACCTGCATTCAACCATTGCCATGATTGCTACTCAATTCTTTAGTTAGTATCAACTCATTTTTTGTCTCTAACTCTGCCTAAATGTTTCCTTTGGTATTAGTTCTTTTGGCATCTAAACTTTAAGCACACTTGGTATCTACTCATCTTCTGACTCTGTGAGTGGCATCACACCATACCCTCCTTGCTAATGTCAAAGGGGGAGAGAATGTTGAGTCATTGAATTATGGAATCAGGTTTCCTGTTGACTCATACCTTCAATAGCACTCTTGCCAGCATTGAATATTGATTTTAATGCCATCAATGACTCATAGTTGCCATCATCAAAAAGGGGAAGAAATGTTGTGTCTCAGGTTTTGATGATATCTGACTATGACTCATTGATGAGTCTAATGTGATTTTGATGATGTCAACATGCATAGAGTTTAGGTTAAAGTATGTCAAAGGATGCCAACGGATATGCTAAAAAGTCAGCATAAAAGAAAACCCTGCAAACTAGCGTGGAGTCGATGTAGTTTGGAAATCAAGTCGACTCAGGCATCTGGCTAGTCAACCAATGAAGAAGGTTCAGTCGATCGATTGGGTGTTTGGCAGCTTTCCTTCAAGAGGAAAAGCAGCAGACTCAGCAGCACAAGTAGAATGCGTCGACCCAATGAAGATAAGGAGTTGACACAGCTACTAGCAACTGCTAGTATTTAGCATCAAGCCAACAGAAAATTGCAAGCAGCAACAAAGGCTACATTGACTCAGTCAAGCAAAGGAGTCGACGCAACTGAAGTAGCACTTAGCAGCTTCAAACGCTACATAAAGGCTGTGTCGACTCAATCAAGCCATGGAGTCAACGTAACTGATGAAGAATTATTAGAATTTAGAGGAACAATCATCTACCCATCAAAAGAATGCAAATTCAGCCTACCAAGTACTAGACATCAAATGTTTGATGAAATACTACTGAGAACAAGTCAATTGAATTTATAAGCTCAACAATAGTAGCTAGCAGCAACTTTAGCTTCAACAGTAGTAGCAAGGTTCAACAAGGCTACATGAAGCTTACATTGACTCAACATACTCATGGAGTCAATGCAGCAAGACTCATGTAGTGCAACAATACAAGCAGTAGCTTGGATCAACTTTAAAAAAAATAATAAGTTCAGTAAGGGGAGCAGCTAGCAGTTATAGCAGCCTGTGCAGTCTACCAAGCAGAGGTGTTGACACCTGGGGTTGACCCCTTTTTGTTTATGTTCTGTTCTACCCAGACTCTGCATAGAACACTTTTGGCTCAAAGGAAGAGTCAACTCTGGGAGTCGACTCCTTTGTGTGTTTGTTCTGTTCTGGCCAATCTTTGTACCAGAACACAAGTAGTCTTCAAGCAGGTCACCCAGGCACAAGATGACTTAAGTAGTCACGTGACCACTTGCTAGAAGTTAACAATCCTGACACTGGGACCCATCCTTGTGCTTCTAGAAGGTCCTAGGACAACTTTTAAAAAAGGTTTCTTGTGGTTCAATGAGGAGACATGTCTGAAAAGGTGAAGGGCAAGAAACCTCCTTTTCCCACTAGATAAATCGGATTACCTCCGCAACAGATCTTGGTAGACTAGCAGATCAGGAAAATGACTCCAGATAGAAACCTCCTTTTTACCTTGGGCCAATTAGATTGCAGTCTATAAAAAAGACCTAGCAAAAAAATAAATCTAGAAATAGATTTTGCCCTTACTCTCCTATATACTGGGCCAATCAAAAATCACCAGGGAAGAGGTTTATGTCAAAGAACCCTTTTTTATTCTGACCAATCAGATTGTAGATTCTTGGAGGGAAAAACTTTTGGGCCTCCTCTTCTATAAATATGAAGTCCTTGGCTAAAGAAATCCGTTGTTGTCCTTGAAGAAGAAAAGAGCTGGAAGAGTTAGAGTGCCCAAGCCTACAGAAGAAATCTGTGAGAAGAAAAGAAGAAGAGAGGAGCAGCCCAGCACCTAGTCTGTCCCAGTCCAATGCTGAGAAGAAAAAGAAGAGAGTTAAGAGCACTTAGAGAGAGCAGCCCTGCAGCCAGCCTTGAGCGTGTTGAGTAGTCCTCGATCTTAGTTTAGATCTCCATTATAGTTTCATGAACTTGTTCTAAAGCTACATTGGATGTTTCTTATTTAGTTTTGTATTTTCCTTTGAAACTTCAAATCTATTTTTAGTGTATGGTGTTGTTCTTCACAGTAGTGTGTCTAGTGCCCTATTTAGAGACCAAAGTGGTTTTTGGCTGCTGTGCAGCTGTGTGGTTGTGGGGAGTTGTCCCTATTGTTTGTTGCACTTGTAGTGTGTTCTTGTTTTGTGTTTGTGTTTTTCTTTTGGGGTTTGTCCCCATGTGGTGCTGAGTGTAGCGCCGTAAGGACGGTGTCCTCATGAGGAGTTTGCTCCTCGTGTAAGCTGTGTATCAACATGTAGGGCTTGTCCATGTGTGCTTCTAGGTATAGTAGCATGTGTGTGTGGGGGGCGTCGTCCCCGTGCGTTGTTACGTATAGCAGCGTGAGGACTATGTCCTCATGAGAAGCTTGCTCCTCATATCAAGTTGTGTATCAGTGGGTGTATTGGGGACTTGTCCCCATTGCTGCATTTTTAGCATAATGAAGCCTCACCGGGTTTGGTAAGGGGTGGACGTAGGTCCGTGGGTTGCAGAGTGAACCACCTTAAAAACATACTATGTAGTGGTGTGTGCCTGTGAGATTATTCAGTGTCTTCTACCTCAGTTCACAGGATCTTGTTTGGTTCAGATTTACATACACTCTATTTTTCCTGCACACTGAACACACACACATTCACGTGTTAAATAGGTCACTGCTCAAGGGTGCAGTTGATGCTTCTATCTGCTGACATTTAAGCTTGTTTCTAAAAATCTGTTAGCTCTTAACCGTGGTTCATCTGATACCCAATGAAGTTGAGCTTTACTCAAGTATCTCTAAGTGTCCTTGTTAAATTCCCAGTGAGCTTAAAATAGAGTATCATTTCAGTCCGTCTGGCCTATCTTATAAAGAACATTAGTGTTCCTTGTTCAATGTTTCATTAACTAATTTGATTGAGATTTTTAATTGGGAAAAGTTTGTGAAATGATCTATTCACCCCCCCTCTAGATCCTATTGGCTCACCCAACATGCTCCTCTATCTCAAGTTAATCCATTCACTCAAACCCTCCTTAATAAAGTGAACCAAATGTAGGAACAATATGAATATTTGAAGAAGACTGTAGATGCAAAGGGAACCCCTAGAAGTTTCGTTACTGGCTCTCCCAGTGTTTCATTTACATCCCTTGGAGATGCCCAAGTACCGTAAGTATAATGGCACAGGCAACCCTTTCACTCACATCAAAGATTTCATGTATGAATCCTCATTCTGGAAAAATGACAAAAGGTCTCTAGCTTACCTATTTAGAAGATATTTGGACATCCATGCATTGGAGTGGTTCCATTCCCTAGAACTAAATGAGGCTGGGAATTTTGATGTTGTGCAAAGAAAATTCTTACAAAAGTATAGGGACCGGATTGACCCTTCTTTTGTTGTGATTGATTTAGTGGCCGAAAAAATGAAGTTTGGGGAGGAGTCCACTCAGTTTGTCAATAGGTGAAGGTCTATGGCCGAGATGATAAAAGACACTATTTTGGACCCCGAACAAGAAAACATGATAATTTCTAATGTAACTCCCTAGTTCAAACACATTTTGGCCATGAATAAGCTCATAACCATGGACTAATTATATGAGAGAGCCTATTTCTATTATGTCTGATTGGGATCCCCATTTTACTTCTTGTTTCTGGGGGAGCTTTTAGAAGGCCCTGGGTACGGAGTTAGCTTTTAGCTCAGCTTATCACCCTCAATCCGATGGGCAATCGGAGAGGACTATCTAGACCCTAGAAGATACGTTGAAATCTTATTGCCTTGAGTGGCAAGGGTCATGGATTCATCATTTGCCGTTGGTAGAATTTGCTTACAATAGCAGATATCATTCTAGTCTAGGCATGACATCTTATGAGGCATTATATGAGAGACCATGTCACACTCCACTTGACTAGTTTGAAATTGGTGACCGAGTAATGACAGGACTTGAATTGGTGCAACAATGTTTGGAGGTGGTACATCTTATTAGATAGAAATTGCAGGTAGCCCAAAGCTGACAGAAGAGTTATGCTGATCGGCGAAGGCGACCTCTTACCTTTAAGGTGGGAGACCGGGTATTCTTAAAAGTCTATCCTATGAAAGGCGTGGTGCGATTCGGCAAGCATGGGAAGTTGAGTCCCTATTATATTGGGCCTTTTCTCATTGTGGAGCGTGTTGTCCCAGTGGCATATCGTTTTCAGCTAACTCTAGAGATGAATACGGTGGATGATTTGTTCCATGTGTTAATGCTGTGAAAATACATGCCCGATGATTCTCATGGGTTGGAAGGCTCGGTGTGGCCTGAAGTGATGCTGGATCTGTCTATCCCTGAGTACCCCATTCGTATTGAAGATCGACATGAGTAGCAGTTAAGAAATAAGGCCATACCTTTAGTTAAGGTGGTCTGGCAGGGCCATTTAGGAAATGAGGCAACCTGGGAGCATGAAGATGAGATGCAGTAGCGATTCCCATATTTGTTTAGCAAAGATCTCCCCTTAGATTGTTGTGATTTGGTGTAAATTTTGAGGATAGAATTTTAATAAGGAGGGAGGATTATAATACCCTGAATTTCAGATTTCCACCTAATGGGCGTCGTATCTATTTTTTGTGAATATTTTAAGAATCATAGATTTTTGAGATATTATTTAGAGAATTTTAGAATGAATTATGGAATTTTCTATTAAAATCTTAGAGTTTAATTGATGGAATTATTGGGACATTAGGCATTTCTATAATATAGGTTCTCTGAGGTGTCTTGGGCAATCCCAAACCCCCTTTTTTAAAAACCCACGCACACCCCTCTCCCCCTCACTTTCACACTCACCCTCTCCAGTTTCATATCTTGTTCTTCCCTCTCTCCCACCACCTACAGATGGTGGGCAGCGAGGAGGCATAGCGAGGCTCCGATGGCAGTGTGTGGGTGGTTCGTGAGGTGTGGACGAGGAGGATCGTGCGGGTGGGTGGTCACAGTTTTTGAAGCTTCACCAGTTTTTGGGGTGGAACGGTGATGATCGGTGCAATCTAGGGTGGTAAAGCGGCGTCTCAGGTAGGGGGACGGACCCTTCCACCTCTCAGTGTGCTTTCCTCACCGATCCGAGTAGATCCGGGCAAGAATGAGAGGGTTTTGTTCTTGTTTGGGGAAATTTCATATTTTTGGGGTGATTTGGACGTCAAAAAAAGAGAGAAGAAAAGGAACATTCCTGCGGCGCGGGCGTCTCGACATCTCAAGAGCAAGTCAAAGATGGGAAGGCCGAATAAACTCCATACGTCCTTCGAGCAGGACGAATATATCTCCAGTGCTTCGTCATCCAACAAAGAAGCCCCTCAAACAGAAGGGACAGTCTCAGCTCCCCAGTCAGCGGTGCCGAAGGTCGAATCAAAAGAAACTCGAGAATTCAAACACGTGGTCGGCATGTGCCGAAAATCACTCAATGTCCTGAATCGGGACGTGGAGGCTCATAACTAAAGCAACACGGGAGGGAAGGCATCAATCCGAATCACCGCTAATCCGGGAAGAAATCTAATGGGCCTTAAACCGATGCAGCTATACCTATGCATCCATTAAACCAGTGCACCCCTAGCAAGAGCTTTAAACTAGCGCGCCCCATTCAATGGCTTTTAACCGACGAGTCCCCCTTCTTGGCTACAAATCGGCGTGCCTCTATGTATATTGTTAATCCATTGTGCACAACACCGTGCCAGTTTAACTCAAAAGTTGTCCCGTCCGAGCTCCGGTACTCTGTTCTCCTATCAGCTTCGGGCGTAGACACAAAAGGGCATGACATTTAATGCTTGAAGCTCTGTCTCCACCTCCATTCAACAACGTAGTGGCATCAACGGCGAAGGCAAGCATCGACAGTCACAACAACAGAAGATCTCCCAGCAAATCCGTAAATGTCCCATCTTCAGACGAATGCCAGTGTACTCCACAAACCAGCAGAAGCCAGCGCAATGGGTTATCTCCCGATGTCATTGCAGACGTGGCAAAGGTGGTGGGAATCCTCTCCCCCACTGTCCATTCTATAAAAGGCATACTCCACTGGAGAAGGGAAGAGATAGGCAGAAGAGAAGAAGAAGGGGCTCTCATTGAGAGAGGGAGCTTCAGAGGTTCCTTCGTCGGTGGTGGGTGAAGAAAGAAAAAGAGAGGTGAGAGATTCTGAGAAGAGGAGCCCAGTCGAAGAGTGGAGAAGCTCCATCCTCGCGTCAGAGAGGTGAGGTGAGGTGAGGTGAAGAGAAGGGAGTGAAGTGAGAGGTGAGTCGGAGGGGAAAGAACCTATGCTCTCTTCCCCTCCTCTGTCAATGCATTCTCTCCCCCTGTAATGTATTGCATTTTTATCGCCAGATGAACCCCCTCTGTGTTAAAACCTTCCCCCGTTTGTGTGGATGAATAAAAAGAAAAGTCCTTTTACGAGCTCGATGTTCTTTGTTTAGCCTCTGCTTCCCTTCTTCACCTTCCATTCATCCAGGGTCTTTGAAGCCTGCCTCTCTGTGGCATGGCCTTCAAAGGAACCCACATGAGGGATGAACATTCATAGCCCTCTTGAGGCACACATTTGTCCTGCTTTGAGGAATTATCACCCATGAGTTTTAGGAGCTCTTGAAGGCTAGTCCTCGAGCTTTCTACACTCACATTTGGGTTATTGGACCGCCGTGAGGTCTGAATTTTAAGGTTCACCCCGAAGCAATCCGTTTGGTGTTCCTCTATTTTTCTCTGGCAAATCTCAGTCCGGGAGAGATGCTGCCCAATTTTTGTGCAGACCAAGAACACTACTAACAAGGAACAAGAACATACAAGAACAAACAAACAAACTATTCTCTGAGGTTAAGAACAACACATGTTTAAAGCCTCTGAAACAAACTGGACCTATGAATCTTCGCACAACAAACCTTTCTAATAAAACATCTAAACTCTCATGTTAATTCACCTTAACAAATGATCAAAACACTTAACTTCCTCTCCATAAACTTAATCCACCAATTGGGTGAATAAACCAATCAAAAAATTAACTTGCAGTTGAAAGAAAGAAGAAACAGAGCCAACAAGAATGAAAGAAAACCTCCTAAGAGCTATTCCAGCATGCTCTTATCCGGTGCGGGCTAATCCGGCGCGGTACCCCCCCTGCGCCGGTTTAGCTTTACACTCAAAACCCCCTCCATTTTCTTGGCATCTATCCGGCACGCCCCTCTTTCTCCTTGGCCATTAACCAGCGCACCCCTCCATTTTCTTGGCATCTACCCAGCGCGCTCCCCATCCTTGGCTTGGACCCCCCCTTAATCGGCGCGCCCCATGGCACTACTTAAACCGGCGCGCCCTTGCACCTCCTATTCTAGCGTGCCCTCTTCGGGTTCCATTAACCGGCGCACCCCCCTTGGCTTCCTTAAATCGGTGTGCCTAAAAGAGAAATATCATTAACTAAATAAGATAAAAGACTTAAAGCTAATGGATAAAACAAATGAAAGGAATATGAAGTCAATAATCAAAAGTTGCCCCCTACTATAATCAAATTTTTGTTCCGGGACTTCACACTGAACAATTCGCTCCCTCGGACTATGTGTGAAGAGAAAATCAACGATGCCCCATGGTATCAGATGTGGACCTAGGAATCCCCGACATGGCCATAGTCTGAAACCATCTCGGGCCAATATTCCATCAACTTGACCCACTTCTATCGGGATCCAATCTCGCAATCCCATTAAACTTACCGTACTTGTGATAAACATTCGTACGGTTTTGTTGTCGTCTTCGATGCTTCAAATGCGGACTCTCATCCGAACAATGAATGCTCTGTTAGTGACCGACATATATATCGAGATCTAATCCCGCACTTGCATTAAACTTGCCGTACTCACGATAGACATTCATACGATTTTGTCGCCGTATTCCACATTACAAATGCGGACTTCGGTCTGAATAAGAAATGGTCCACTAGTGACCGACATATACATGTCTGTGAACACTTACGCCCCAATGCGGGTTTGTTTAAATGGGATTCAAGATTTTTGCTCTCGCTTTGTTACCATGATTCTTTAGGCCATGAGGCCCTTATTCTTGGCAATTAATCAAGGGTGTTCCCCTCTCCAAGGGGATGTAAATGACGCTGTGACCTTAATGGTGCAGCGGGTTTTTGTCCCGACCCGAACTACACAATCGTCTGATTAGTCATATCGTGTGCACCATGGGCTTCCATGAAACCTGAATAAATTGTCACTTTGTGACTGGCACACCCACGCACTTAACAAACCCAATAAACAAATAAACAAAGATCTAAATAAAAAGTGTGTCCACAAGTGAGTGGTGATTTTGTTGATTCAGACAATGATTTTTGGCTCAAATGATGTGTTCGGGGTCGGGGAGCGATACCCCATGTTTCCCGCTTGCAATGGGGCTAGCCGAGAGTGGAACGGGGCCCCGGAGGGGTACCCCATTCTACCGTCGTCAGAATCGGTCGACCGGTCCATTGGGTCGGTCGACCAATTCTCGGTAGTACGCAGGAAAAAGACCCAGTCAGGGTTCGGTCGACCGCCACTAGGGGTCGTTCGACCGACCCTGGGTGGCTCTGGGAGGGCTGGGTGAGCCGGTCGACCGACTCCCCTGGCCGGTCTATCGGAGCCCCCAGTTGGTCGACCGACCCTCCCCTAGTTTGGCCTAATTGGCTTGGAAATGTGGGTTTTAACCCTGGGAAATCAAATTAAAGTATTTATGAATAAGATAAATGAGGAATTGGCCATGTGAAGCATCGTGAGTGCTATCTCATGGTGAGATGCCCGATGACTCGGCTTCAACATGTGGGTATATCCTATGGCGGGAAAATGTGATTGGTGTGTGATTTTTCAAGATAGCAACCTCGGTTGCCTTGTGTCTTGCGGGTTAATCTCATGTTCCATGCCACAAGTATGTGTCCATGGTCGGTGACACATTGGCGGTCTCACAGCGGGTCCTTACTTAGAGTGACATTTTCCCACTAGTCGTAACTTACTTGGGCATGTGCGTGCTGACCCACTTTGGAGTAGTGGAGAGCTAGACCCAAGAGAGATAGTTTTAGGCTGGTTTTCGCAGGGCCTCCCACTGTGGCGGCTTGAGTCTGGGCTAGGAGAAAAATGAGCTAGAGGGCCTGACGTAGCGTAGCCAGTCAGTGTATGCACATGTGGTCGGGGACTTCGGACACGTGCTGACGAGCACGACCCTGACTAGACCCTTGTCTTGTGTTCCGTGTACGGTGTCTCTATGTTCACCTGGGTCATGTAGGGAGGCACTTGAGGTTGTGGACTAAGTCATTAGTGGATGCATCTGGCCTTGCTTATAGTGGACAGTGCTCCTGTCACTCGAGTGTAGTGACCCTAGTTTCTTACCATGCCGGTTTAGTACTTGAGTGGTCTAGGGTATTTGAATGTGCTACATTGACTTGTGATTTATCATGAATGGCCGTGATACACGTGTGATTAAGCTACTTTCCTTTAATTGTCCATTGCTATTCGTATATTATAGCTAGTGTTCTGAATTATTGTTTATAGCTTCGCGTGCTTGCCATTGTGAGGTAGGGATCCAGGGGACCCCTACTAAGTCGATGAGATGAGACTCACCCCCCTTTGTTTTTAGGTGAGGCATGGCTTGCACATTGTGTTTCAAAGGCATCGCGTGGAGCCGGTGGTTAGTAGTAGCACCAATTTGCTAGAGGCGGGGTATGCCCCGTAGTCTTGTACTTTTCTAGTTCACTGCACTTATTTATGGACATATTGATTCTGGACTGTATATTTGTTGAATTGAATAATTATTAAATGGCATAATTATTTATTTCTTGTAATTAATCATGTTAATTATTATGGCATTGCAATGATTTAGATTCTTGTACACACATCCACTCCATCCCTTTTACCCTTCAGAGCCCCGGGCTCGTGGGTGGCAGGCCAGGATCCAAGGATATCGGGGTATTTCCTGGTCTTCGCATCTTGGGTCGTTATAGCACACGTGCGCCAACCCGCTTGGGAGCGGCGGAGCTACACCTGGGAGAGACTGTTTTAGGCTGGTTGCCATAGGGCCTCCCACTGTGGTGGCTCGAGTCTGGGTAAGGAGGAAAACCAACTAGAGGGCCTGACGTAGCGTAGTCAGTCAGCGTGTGCACACGTGGTCGGGGACTTCGGACGCATGCTGACGAGCATGACCCCGACTAGACCCTTATCCTTGCGTTACATGTACGGTGTCTCAGTTTCTACCTCAGGTGAGTAGGGAGACACCCGAGGTGTGAACTAAGTCATCAATGAACGCATCTGGCCTTGCTTCTAGTGGGTAGGTTCTCTCGCCATACGACACTTGACTCTCATGACTCAAGGTTTAGTTTTCTGTAAGTGAGACATGGTTCTTTAGGTGGTTTCTGTGTATGTTTCCCGACATTGATGTCTAGGGTTCTCGGTAGGGTTGCCGAGGTTTCTCCCGTAGACAATGTAGGGTTCAAGATGGCGAGGTCGTGACTGTACCTTTGGACCACGTGATCTGTTTGGGCCTCCATCTACGAGGATGGGCCTCTACGACAGAGATGTAGTGGTATTCCTTGGTAGTGTAGTCAGGGTTTTCTTGGTTTGCCAGCCCCCGACTCTAAGATCAGGGTTTACTTCCGTTACCAATAGGAGTATCTTAGAGAGCCATGGTTCCATCGACTTTTGTTTTGACTATCCATGCTACAGCTGTTACTTCCGTTGTTATTGTGTTGTTGCTACTCTTGTTACCATTGCTGTTATTATTGTTATTACTGTTATCACTGATGTTTACCACCGTTGTTTTAGTGGTGGGGATTCGCAAGACCCCTACTGAGCCAATGAGATGAGGCTCACCCCCTTCTTTTCAGGTGTTGTAGTTCCTCCTCAAGGTTCAGAGGTGTAGCGCTGAGGTTCGTAGTTGCCATCTCACTAGAGCTAGGGGCGTACTCGGCACTTAAGTACATTTCATTCCTTGTAGACTATACTTTATTAGACTGGACTCTGTAGTTAAATTATTAATTGAAAATGTAAATTTATTTCTTATTATTTGAAACATTTAACTATATAGTTGTTGTCTGTATTATTTTAAATTTTAATATACCTCCACACACCTAAATAACCCTTCCGAGCCTTCCGACTCGTGGGTGGCGGGCTAGGATTCGAATGGTATCGGGTAATTCCCGATATCTGGATCTTGGGTCATTACAGATGGTATCAAAGTAGGAGTTATGGACGTACATGGAAATTTGAGATAAATGCGATGTTCCAGAGTCCATAAGGTCTAGTACAGTCGGCAGTTGGCATGGGGTTTTTGTGTTTATTTACCACTTTTCTTCTCGCGTGAGAGCTAGAGTGGGCGGTGTTTGGCACTATGAAGGTGGTTCTGGTTATCGTAGGAGTGTCGATGGGGTCTTGAAGAGTAAGATAGAGAGTTACCTTCCCCAGTGGTGATGGCCCTAGTTGTGTTGAGTTGGGCAGAGTTTTGTCGACAGGTGTGAGTCTGTGGTGCTACATTCGAGGAATCAGTGACGAGGCTAGGCGGCTGGCGAGGGTAGTTGGTGGCTAGGTGGCCATGAGTGTCCTCCAAAGGTGTTAGTGTTGTTTTTGCCACCCTAGCATGAGATTTAGCCAACCCCTGTGACGTCAAGGTCGTGGTTTGTGGTGGCAGAGCAGATGCCTTGATCGAGAGAGAGTGCTCAAACCAGTGGAAGATCTTCCTAGTGAGCTGTTGGCTGTCGAGCCTGACAATCTCGTCATGCTCTGTGGTGTTAGAGATGATGTGCCAGTCCCAATTATTCTCATGGATTTCGAGGCAAGATTGGTTAGAGATGTCCAAGTGCATTTTAAGTCCTACGGTCTGCGTATGAGCAGGTTGTGTTAGTTCTGGATTTGATTTAAGATAGTATGGTGGTTGCTTGGTTCGTGGCCTAGATCGTGGGAATTTGGGGCCATCATGCACCATAATGGATGTGCCATGTGAGGTGGCGGTTGAGATGTGATGGTACGGCAGGTTTGGGACTTGAGGAAGGTGTTGATCGTGGTTAGTGTTGTGGCTCTTAGCATGGTGGTCCGCACGACAATAGCCTAAGAGTTGAATATTTTGAGGACTCAAGAGTTGAGGATGGATTAGTGTCGACAAGGACAGATTTGAGGGAATAATGCCCGGTGGTTAGAGGTGTAGCAGCCTTTGAGCCTGGCATCTTTAGTGATTTCTTTGCTCCCCGATAAGTGTTTTAACGTGTTAATGGTTACGGTATCAGAGATAGGCAAAGGAAGAGAACGTGTGGCAGCTGTAGACACACCAAAATTGACATCATGTTGAGAACATCTTCTATCACATTATGATGTCCCGATTTGACCTTCAAATTCATTTATTTGAGTGGTTTTCCTCATTTTTATTGATTATTCAACTTTCTCTATTTCTCATATTTTTTTCTTTTTTCTTGATTTTTCTGAGATTTTTCTCCAATTTTCTGGGGCCTTTTTAATTAGCGCCTGACCCTATGGACGCCATTTTTTAATTAACGTTAGTCTAATGGATGCCATTTTCAAAAATAATGAAAAAAATATAAATTTGGTTGACATGGCCTGATCATGGTCGCCTAGGCGACCGTGTCTTCAAAGATAAATAATAAAAAATATAAAAAATATAAACCCACCCTGAGCAGGGTCGCCTAGGTGACTACGTTCTCAGGATTTGATGCCCATGCAAGCAGACGCCAATTCCTTCCAAATTTTAGGAATTTTTTACTTTTTTTAATTGGCGTCCACCCCCTAAGACACCAATTCTTTATTTTGCATTTTAGGCCCCGTTTCATGCCGAATCTGTGTGATTTTGAATCTGTGTCACTTTGGAAGGTCGCCAATTCTTTAATTGGTGTTCGGAGCCCCAGACGTCAATTCTTTTTTTCATATTTTGAGCCAAATTGGTACTATTCTGGAATCCAGGTCCATTTGGAAGGTTGCCAATTCATTAATTAGCGTCCAGCCCCCATGACGCTAATTCTATTTCTATATTTTGAGCTTTTAACTTCGTCCAAAATTCATACTAATTCCTAATTGGCGTCTTGCCCCCTGGATGCCAATTCTTTCCTTTTTGAACTGACGTTAATTAAATGGCGACTTCTGGGTCTGACGCCATGTCTGACAGAGTTATGAAACCCATATAACCTCATTCTTTCCCCATTTTAAGCTTCTTTTCCACTTGGAAAAGGGTTCCTATGACTTTCTAAGGTTGAGAGGACATATGGAAAATGATTTTATCTCTCCAATTCCAATTAAAACAGATTTTACTATTTTCTATGGAATTAAACTTATGAATTTCGCTCCTATAAATAGGGACCCCCTCTCCCTTGTGTTTAAGGTTGGCTCTATGATCTAAGGGGAGATGCTGCTGGACCAAGGAGCCAAAGGAGGAGTCTCCCATGTGATTAAAGTTGCATCTTTTTAGACTTCTTCCTTCCTTGGAGATCTTTCAAGCCCCCTATTGGAGAAAACAATAAGCATTATTCTTTCTTTTGTTTCTTTTATCTCTTCTTCACATTTATTTTATTTAGTTCATGTATCATACTTCCTCCCTATTTCATTTATTTTTATCATCTCAACCACGTTGAGACCTCCAATTGTGCAACACTTGCACCCTCCCTATTTGCATATCATTACATCATGTTTTTCCTACCCTTTTTCATAGGGGTATAAAGGCTAACACTAACAAGGTGTGTTCACTCACATACTTTTCATATTTATATTTATTAGAATTTGATGCTACATACATTTGTATTCCAATCAATCTCTTCTTTTATTGGTTATTGTTTGTGTTTTGCAAGGGTAATCATCTTAAAGGAACTCTCTTCATCGGTGTCACGCCCCGACGCGGAATATCGGAACGTACAGTCAGAAATAGCTAGAAATAAGATAAGCTAATCTAAGCATTAACACAAGTGCTATGAAAAGAGATAACTTATTTTTCAGAAAACATTCCAATTCTAGTACAATAACCTCAAACCAACTTAATACAAACTGAGGCACTACCACTTTAACAATAATATCATAACTGTAGCTAAACACCTCTAAGGCACAACTAAGACTAGGATAATAGTGTCAACTCAACATCTAGAACTGGTACACTCGGAGATATCACTCATGTCCCTCCCCATCGGTATGCGCATCATCACCTGAACTGCCTGGAAAAGGGGGAAAAACAAAAATTATGAGCGAACGCTCAGTAGATAACATGCAAGTTTACATAATTAACCAATTATTCCATTTTCATATGCAATGCTAAGAAAAGAAAAGACGATAAAGAAGAAAAACAACGTAATATAAAGATCTTGCAAGGTCAAGAAAATATAAGAGATCTAGATTTCAACAAGAGTATCATGTAATAAGTGTAACATGAATTTATAACGAGGAAATGGCCACTAGTAAGTAACAAGAGATAATAAGTCAAGCACGATCAAGTAACCAGATATAACTAGAGATTTCTGTCGTAGACATCACGCTAGTCATGCACTCGGTGCAATGCCTCACCTTGTCATTACAAACTCCCATGGGCACAAGTACTTTTCGGGCGCTCTTCCCAGGACCAGACCGGGCCCTTATGATGCGTTGGCATTGATTTAATGGATCCAAGATCCCAAGTTCCGTCTAGACATTTAGTCAAGTTTGTGGCCAAATAATCAGAGGAATTACTGTCCAGAAGTTCAAGATTTCAAGGACTAATCTGTCCTGGATTCAAGAGTACAAAACATGATAAAACTCATCTCCGAGAGATGTGCGGTCATACACAGGCCGCTCAAGGGGTAATACGGCTAATACTGGGCCGCGCATACAGGAACTGGACTGAAACTCAGCCCACGAGGTCAAGGATGAATGGCTGACAGTATGCCGCTCTAAAGTATGAAACGGTGCATTATGGGACGTGCATGTCCAGAAGACATTAAGACCCATGAACATGATATACGGGCCATACTGGGCCGTATTAAAGATATGCGGTCATTATTGGGCCGCCTACAATGATATGCGGTCCACTACTGGCCGCGCGTGTCTCTCTTAGCCCAATTCGATCCAAGACTTAAAAAACCAGCGGTTCATTCACGTAAATCGATGTGCTGGTGGTTCATTAGGTTCTTAGTAGGGAGGTACAAAGATCCCAAGATGATGTTAAGTCCGCCGGATGGAGTGTCCGGGGGTAAGTTCAAGACTAGCACAACTAATGGGGTTAATGACTTACTAGAAGTCCGCAATTTGGTCAAAACGTTCTACTGGAATAGAGTGGCTGTCCAGCAACCTAACATTCAGTTTTAGTCCTAATTTCCATGTTAATATATCAAGGATCACAATTTACATTAATGTATTTGCCAAAAAGATGAATCAAGATGATAAAGATAACGAACAAGATCATGTAGGAATGAAATAGCATGCATTTTACAGAAATTTACTTGCATGGTTTACCACTTATCATATGGGTTTCTAGTTTACTAATTATCCATTAAGATGCTAATATGAATCAAGTAGAACTCATACTAAGTCATTTACTGCATAGATAAATGGTTCTGGCATGATATTATATCTACCGGGCTAACAGGGATAACCTCTGGACTGAAGGGACTTGGGCGGCAAGGGCAGGACCGCCCAAGGGTTGGGTGGTTCTCTGGGGGCCGCCCAAGGGGTTGGGCGGTCAGGGTATGGCCGCCCATCCAGTTGTGTGGTCTCTGGGAGACCGTTCATCTTGTCAGGGGATATGTGGTCAGCTGGGAGCCGTCCATCCAGTTGTGTGGTCAGATGGGAGCCGCCCATCCTGTTATGTGGTCTAGGGGATGGCCGTTTATCCAGGATATGTGGTCTATCGTAAGGACCGTCCAAGTATGGTACAAACCCGATTAAACCAACCCTTGCCCGTCTCAATGGGGGTTTTAAGGGTCACAATAAAACTCAAAATTCAAAGAGTATACAACATAGAATTTGGGGCTTTTACTACCAATAGAAAGATCATGAAAAACTCTACGAGATGCATGAATCAATTAAGAATTACAGCCTGAAATTGTTATTGAAATCAAAGGGGAACAAGTTCTGCCCTAATTCTGACATGCCTCTACTAAACCATTAAATTCATGCAGGATACCTAATAGAATTTAGGACTTTATGACTCAAAAGAAAGAGGACTAGACGCTGATTCCATCCATATATAACACTTTATATTGGGCTCATTATTACCTACCTCAATCGGGTGAAGAACAAGGAAGAAAGGAAGAAGAACGGACACCGACACATCTCCACTAATCTCTCGAGATCTCCCTTGATCGATCTCCACTGCGGCCGCCACAGCTACCAAAGGATTCTAGGGTGGCAGAGCTTTATTTTTATAGCTCATACACCTTCTGGAGCCTTCGGTGCTGGAAAATTCGTCGAAGCAAGTTAAGTGATTGAAACAGCACCGCAATAGTTGACCTCACCAAAGCTCGGCCGACTACAAGTTTTAGGGTTAGGTTTTCGATGAATTGATAGAGGGGAAAAGATCCTTAGATCGTGGCCTTTCATTGTCACCAATTTGGGCTCATTTGATGGAGTATTAAGCTCTAATTCTGCGGTTTAAGTTAAGGTTAGGTAAGTGTGCACTTTGGGCTTAATCCACTAATTAGACCTAGTTACGAATTTTTGCTGGGTCGATCACAGAAGATAAAGTTGTTAAATAAATCATCTCTTACCAATTTACTATTTTTCTAGATTTTTATAAGGTAGTCAAAATTTCACTAGTTCTATTTACTAAGGAATTAAATATTAAAATTCTGAAATTCATTCATTTCAATTTTATTTCAAAATTTTAAAACCGGGTATTACACCCTCCCCTACTTAAGGAATTTGGTCCTCCAAATTCACCGCACTAAATACAGAAAATAGGAAAGAGATAGCTGACCTAGAATAAGTTGGGATACCGCTTCCGCATAGTATCTTCAGATTCCCAAGTAGCTTCTTCGGTCCCACGCCGACTCCACTGAATTTTGACCATTGGTATGGAACAATTTCAGAGTTACTGTTGCTTCTGGTCTAGAATCTTGATAGGTCTTTCTTCATAGGTCAAATCTTCCTTCAATTCGAAGTCCACATGCTGAATGATGTGAGTGGGCTCATACACATATTTCCGTAACATAGATACATGGAAAATATTGTGTATGCCAGACAACTGAGGCGGTAATGCCAGTCTGTAAGCAACCTCTCCCACTTTATCTAGGATCTCGAATGGACCAATATATCTCGGACTTAGCTTGCCCTGAATGTCAAATCTTCGAATCCCCCTCGTAGGGGAGACCTTTAGAAATACATGCTCGCCAACCTGAAACTCCAATTCTCTCCTTTTGTTGTTGGCATAACTCTTCTGTCTTAATTGTGTTACTTGCAACCGATTTCTGATACTACGGATGTTCTTGGACGATTCCGAAATGAGATATGTCCAAGCCATTGCTTCTCACCTACCTCATCCCAACATAACGGGGATCGATAACTTCTGCCATACAAAGCTTCGAATGGAGCCATCTGAATGCTGGACTGATACTATTATTGTAGGCGAATTTAACTAATGCCAAGTGATCACTCCAACTGCCTCTGAAATCAATCATGCATGCTCTAAGCGTATCTTCCACTATCTAGTTGGTTCTTTCAGTCTGTCCATCTGTCTGTGGATGAAAAGTAGTACTGAAATTCAGACGAGTACCCAAAGACTCTTGCAGTCCCTTCCAGAAATGTGAAGTAAATCTGAGGTCTCTATCAGACATAATGCTGACTGGTATGTCAAGGAGCCTTACCACTTCCTTCATATACAAGGCAGCCAAAACATCAACTGTCCATTTAGACTTAATGGGTAAGAAATGAGCTGACTTTGTCAATCGATCGACAATCACCCATATTGCATCAAATCCACTACGAGTCCTAGTAGACCCATAATGAAATCCATGTCAATACTTTCCCACTTCCATTGGGGTATATCAAGGGGTTTCAACTTCCCTACTGGTCTGAAATGCTCCACTTTGACTTGCTGACAAACCAAACATCTACTTATGAAGTCCGCAACTTCCCTTTTCATATTCAGCCACCAAAAAGATCTTTTCAAATCTTGAACATTTTAGTACCCCCAGGATGAATGGTGTATCTGGATCTATGAGCTTCCTCAAGAATCTTACTCTTCATCTCAGCTACATCAGGTACACAGGTTCTTCCTTGAAATAACAATCTTCCATCATCAGCCATCATGAAGTCAGGTCTGCTGCTCAAGCTTCTCTTGATCTCTACCAGCTCAGGATCATTATCTTGCAAAGACTTGATTTCTATTAATAATTTGGGCTTAAGTCGAATCTGTGTAATCCTAACCCAATCATTGTCAACATTAAGGTCCAGGTTAGCTAATTGTTCTAGTAGCCTCCATTCTTGTAACATGAGACTTGACAATTTTGCTACAGGCTTCCTGCTTAATGCATCTGCCACAACATTATCTTTTCCAAGATGATACTCAATCGAGAAGTCGAAAATCCTTCAAGTACTCTAACCATCTTCTTTACCTCATATTGAGTTCCTTCTGAGAAAATAAATATTTCAGACTCTTATGATCTGAAAACACTGTGAACGTTTCTCCATACAAGTAATGCCTCCATATCTTTAAGGCGAATACCACCACTGCTAGTTCCAAATCATGAACAGGATAATTCTCTTCATGCTTCCTCAACTACCTAGAAGAATAGGCAATCACTTTCCATGCTGCATGAGTATACAACCTAAACCAATGCCTGAAGCATCAGTGTATACGACAAAACCTCCTTCTCCAGAAGGTAAAGCCAATACAGGTGTAGTAGTTAAACATTTCTTCAAGGTCTGAAAGCTTCGCTGGTAATCTTCTGACCAATCAAATTTATTCTCTTTGCGGGTTAATCTTGTCATAGGTACCACAATCTTAGAGAAATCCTAGATAAATCTTCGTAGTAGCATGCTAGGCCTAGAAACTTCTAACTTCAGTCACACTGGTAGGCTGATCCCAATTCTTCACTGCCTCTACCTTTGAAGGATCAACAGAAATTCCTTCTTTGTGATGATATGTCCGAGAAAGGACACCTCTTGCAGCCAGAATTCACACTTACTGAACTTGGCATATAGTTGATGATCTCTCAATAGTTGCAATGCCATCGTCAGATGTTCAGCATGCTCCTCTTCATTCTTGGAATAAATCAGGATGTCATCAATGAATACCACGACCCATTGATCAAGATAGGGCCGAAATACATTGTTCATCAACTGGATGAAAGCTGCTGGTGCATTCGTTAGACCAAAAGGCATAACGACAAATTCAAAATGACCATACCTGCTGCGGAAGGCTATTTTATAGATATCCTCTTCCTTAATCCGCAACTGATGATATCCAGATCGAAGATCGATCTTAGAAAAATACTGAGCTCCCGCTATCTGATCAAATAATTCGTCAATCCTCAGCAATGGATATCTGTTCTTGACAGTCAGTTGGTTCAATTGCCGATAATTGATGCACAATCTCATCAAACCATCTTTCTTCCGGACGAACAATACAGGGGCTCCCCAGGGGGAAGTACTTGGACGAATGAAACCCTTCTCGAGCAATTCCATCAACTATTGCTTTAACTCCCTCAGTTCCGTAGGAGACATATGATAAGGAGCTTTGGAAATAGGAGATGTGCAGGGACAAGATCAATAGAAAAGATAACTTCCTGCTCAGGCAGAAGTCCTTATAGTTCCTCTGGAAAGACATCAGAAAAATCTCAGACAACAGAAATGTCCTTAATCTCGATCTGTTGCTCGGGGGTCCATAGACAAAGGCTAGAAAAGCTTTACATCTCGCTTCATTAGCTTATCAGCTCGAAGAGTCGAGATAAGTGATACGGAGTTATGGTGTCTAACTCCCAAGAAAGACAGTACAGGGTGTCTAGTAAAAGACACAGAGCTAGAACTACAGTGAACATTGACCTCATATTTAGCCAACCAATCTGCTCCTAGGATTACATCATAATCCTTCATGTCCATGCAAACTAAATCGGCTGGAAAATTCTATTCACCAATCATAACCTTGCTAGAAGGATAGAAATACTGAATTGCTTATCTAGAACCAATAGGTGATATTTCTAACGGAGAATTCATCAAAACAGGATCCACAGCTAAAGACTCAGCAAATCTCCAAGAAATAAATGAATGTATGGCACCAATATCAAAAAGAACAAACGCTGGCTTGTCGAGTATAATAAGAGTACCTTCGACGAGTCCACCATCCTCAGCGGTTCCTGCTTCATCTGCATACAAAGCTTGGAGCTTGCCTTGTTGTTTATTGATGCCTTGTGGTTTTGTCGGGGTAGCTTGCTCCGATAAAAGAGGACAGTCAGGGATACGGTGCTCCCTACTTCCACATCGCAGACAGGCACCTAGCTTGCACCAGCATTCCTCCATCCTGTGACCAGGACGATCATAAAACTTGCACATGCCCTTGAATGGAACAATAGGGCCAGGCTTCTTATCTTCATTCTTTGGCATCTTACCCTTCCACGATCCGGATCCAGTCCACAAAGTAGACCCACTAATGGGCCTCTTCTTGCCAGTACCAGGTTTGATATTCCTGGAACCCGTAGGTTGTTCCTTCCTTGCGCTTTTTCCACGGATTCTCTCCATCATTTCAAGGGTATCTTCTAGGACTTGAGCTTTTCTTACCATCTCAGAATAAGTTGAGATTTCATTGGTGCCAATTGGTTGATATAATGCAGCCTCAGTCCATTAAGAAAGCGCTTAGCCTTCATCTTCTCGGTGGATATCAAGTGAGTAGCATATCGGCATAGCCGAGAGAATTGAGCTTCATATTCTGCCACAGATAGGTTTCGCTGCTTCAAAGCCACGAACTCCGCTGCCTTCTTCTCTTGCACTCTATCAGAAAAGTATTTGCTATTAAAGAATTCCTCGAACTCCTCCCATGTGACTTGCTGATCACCAAGGGTAGCCTTCACTGAATCCCACCATGTTCTTGCATCCCATTCAAGTTGAAAGGTTGATAGAAGGACAAGCTCTTGATTGCTGCACTGCATTACTTCAAATATCTTTCACATCTCATCCAGCCAATGCTCAGCTTCATCAGGATCGGTCGAGCCACTAAATCTCGGTGGATTCATCCCCCGAAAGTTTCGATATAAATCCCCAGTGCCATGGTTTGCAGCTCCTGCCTGGGCCACTTGCTGCAGAGCCTGTGTAAGGCCTTGAATCGTGCGCTGCAAGTTCCCCCATTCCGCGCGATCCGCTGCCATTGCAAAGGCCTACATGTGGAATAGATTACTTAGGTTCATTAAGATAGATAATAGTGCAATTAAGATATTAACTCAAGCCCAAGTCTCTACCCAATCTCACCAGGTTGGGTCCTTAGACTTTAACAAGGTTAGGGGTCCTATGATAACACTTAGAACCCTAGAACTTAGAAAACCTAGAACTTTTAGAAAAACCTAGGAATATTAAGCCTAGGCTCTGATACCACCTAAATTGTCACGCCCCGACGCGGAATATCGGAACGTACAGTCAGAAATAGCTAGAAATAAGATAAGCTAATCTAAGCATTAACACAAGTGCTATGAAAAGAGGTAACGTATTGATCAGGAAACATTCCAATTCTAGTACAATAACCTCAAACCAACTTAATACGAACTAAGGCAATACCACTTTAACAATAATATCATAACTGTAGCTAAACACCTCTAAGGCACAACTAAGACTAGGATAACAGTGTCAACTCAACATCTAGAACTGGTACACTCGGAGATATCACTCCTGTCCCTCCCCATCGGTATACGCATCGTCACCTGAACTGCCTGGAAAAGGGGGAAAAACAACAACTATGAGCGAACGCTCAGCAGATAATACCAGGCAAGTTTACATAATTAACCAATTATTCCATTTTCATATGCAATGCTAAGAAAAGAAAAGACGATAAAGAATAAAAAACACCGTAATATAAAGATCTTCCAAGGTCAAGAAAATATAAGAGATCTAGATTTCAACAAGAGTATCGTGTAATAAGTGTAACAGGAATTTATAACGAGGAAATGGTCACTAGTAAGTAACAAGAGATAACAAGTCAAGCACGATCAAGTAACCAGATATAACAAGAGATTTCTATCGTAGACATCACACTAGTCATGCACTCAGTGCAATGCCTCACCTTGTCATTACAAACTCCCATGGGCACAAGTACTTTTCGGCACTCTCTCCCCAGGACCAGACCGGGCCCTTATGATGCGTTGGCATTGATTTAATGGATCCAAGATTCCAAGTTCCGTCTAGACATTTAGTCAAGTTTGTGGCCAAATAATCAGAGAATTACTGTCCAGAAGTTCAAGATTTGAAGGACTAATCTGTCCTTGGATTCAAGAGCACAAAACACGATAAAACTCATCTCCGAGAGATGTGCGGTCATACACAGGCCGCTCAAGGGGTATATACGGCTAATACTGGGCCGCGCATACAGGAACTGGACTGAAACTCAGCCCATGAAGTCAAGGATGAACGGCTGACAGTATGTCGCTCTAAAGTATCAACGGTGCGTTATGGGCCGCGCATGTCCAGAAGACATTAAGACCCATGAACATGATATATGGGCCATACTAGGCCGTATTAAAGATATGCGGTCGTTATTGGGCCGCCTACGAGGATATGCAGTCCACTACTGGCTGCGCGTGCCTCTCTTAGCCCAATTCGATCCAAGACTTAAAAACCAGTGATTCAGTCACGTAAATCGATGTTCTGGTGGTTCATTAGGTTCTTAGCAGGGAGGTACAAAGATCCCAAGATGATGTTAGGTCTGCCGGATGGAGTGTCTGGGGGTAAGTTCAAGACTAGCACAACTAATGGGGTTAATGACTTACTAGAAGTCCGTAATTTGGTCAAAACATTCTACTGGAATAGAGTGGCAGTCTAGCAACCTAACATTCAGTTTTAGTCCTAATTTCCATGTTAATATATCAAGGATCACAATTTACATTAATGTTTTTGCCAAAAAGATGAATCAAGATATAATGATAACGAACAAGATCATATAGGAATGAAATAGCATGCATTTTACAGAAATTTACTTGCATGGTTTACCACTTATCATATGGGTTTGTAGTTTACTAATTATCCATTAAGATGCTAATATGAATCAAGTAGAACTCATACTAAGTCATTTACTGCATAGATAAACGGTTCTGGCATGACCTTATATCTACCGGGCTAACAGGGATAGCCTCTGGACTGAAGAGACTTGGGCGGCCAGGGCAAGATCGCCCAAGGGTTGGGCGGTTCTCTGGGGGCCGCCCAAGGGGTTGGGCGGTCAGGGTATGGCCGCCCATCCCCTGGTTGTGCGGTCACCTGGATGGCCGCCAATCCAATTGTGTGGTCTCTGGGAGACCGTTCATCCTGTCAGAGGATATGTGGTCAGCTGGGAGCCGTCCATCCAGTTGTGTGGTCAGATGGTAGCCGCCCATCCCCTGGATGTGTGGTCAGGTAGTGACCGCCCATCCTGTTATGTGGTCTAGGGGATGGCCATTCATCCAGGATATGTGGTCTATCGTAAGACCGTCCAAGTATGGTACAAACCCGATTAAACCAACCCTTGCCCATCTCGACGGGGGTTTTAAGGGTCACAATAAAACTCGAAAATCGAAGAGTATACCGTTGATTTGTTTTTGTTATCTTTTTCTTTTCTTCTTTTTACGTCGTTTGCAAAAGACAATAGATGTAACATGAAGATGAGTATAGAGGGGAAATAGCAATGATCTCAATCAACCTATGAACATGTAAACTATGAACCTAGGCAATCAGAACTAGCTCTAGCATGGGCAATGCTATCTCAATCAACCTAAATTAAGGAAGAAAAAAGAAAAACACACGCCGGAGAGTGGAGCAAGGGAAGTAAATAAAAGCACACCGCGTGGGTGGAACAAGTAAAGAAAATAAGGGATGTGAGAGAGAATATCAATGCCCAATACCAAGGAAAGAACGTGATCGCCACTAAGGTAATAAAACAAGCCCAAAGACCTGATCAGTACCTTAGAAATAGGAGATGATGCACTCGCTCACGGGAGAAAGAAATGAATAGGAAACTGTAGCTCTGCTGGATGTAACGGTCGTACTCCTGTGCGTCACAAGGATGTGACGGTCGAACGATAGACCGCTAGAGAAGCCTGACGCGTCTGACCTAGACCGTAAGAGTGCCTGCAAAACCAACTTGTGAAGTCCTCAAACTCCAAACCTTCCAGCCGGCTAGAAAGCTTGGGCCTCGTCTAATGAACTCTGTAAGACCTGCCAAAGAATGTAAAACACAAGAAACACCCCAAATTAGCCCTTCAAACAAAGCAGTATCAATAATCAAATGAACTCAATATCATTCAAAAGGAAAGGGGGATACCGGGGAAGTTTGATTTTTTTAACCCCTCTGGGCATCTTAAAACATGGGAGGAATGTTTGAATGATTGAAACAGATGGAAAAACGTGAAAGAAGAAGTGGGACAATGCTTTGATGAGGGGATAAAGAGAAGAACACAAATGCGCAAGCTATGAACTTACAAACCCAGAACCAAAGTACTCCCTTGATTGTAAGGCAGAAGGACGTGGCAGTAAGCTCCTCTTGGATCAATATGGCTCCGGAATGTGGCAGCACTTCGACGCAAACTCCATATTTCTCCTCTTCAGACCATGAAGTCAAGGGTTCTATTTATAGACCCTCCAACTCTCCGGTCGAGCAGAGGATAATATAGCTAAAAAGTAGGATGAATCTTGGCAAACTCTCGAAGATAACACTCCCAAGAGTCCATAGAAACGAACAGAAGGTTCTGAGGATCAGATTTGGAAGATAAATCAAGAAATCAAACTCTCAATTCGACCACGGAATGGCATAAGAAGAGCAGACTTGCCAGGACTCTCTGTTGAGTGTAACGGCTGAACGATAGACCGCCACAGGAATGTGACGCTCCAAGGGAAGACCGTCACACTGACCTTATCAAGAAAAGATAAGATCAATAGGCAAAATTTCAAACAATTGGACTCTTCAAAGATGTAACGGCCATAGTCTGACGCTCACAATGAGTGTAACGACCTTACGACAGACCGTCAGAGCCAACGGATAAGCCAAAAGGATAAAGATTGGAAGAAGGCTGAAACCTTAGGACTCTTCAAGGATTTAACGGCCGTGGGCTGATGCGTCATAAGGATGTAACGCCCCGACAGTGGACCGTTAGAGACAATGAGGATTCAAGATGAAAGGAAGCAAGGAATGCGACCCAACCAAGAGGTAAGACACTTGAAACAGACCTTCAACTGATCAAGAAGGCTCAACAAACGAGTGAACAACTCGGAGCATCATATAAAAATGAACAAGGAGATAACCTGACTTATTGGTCATAAAACGGGTGTCAACAGATGCCCCTCCTTAACATCCTCTTTGCAGGGGAGCGAGCGGAGGTGAAGCGAAAGCGAAAATGGAACATGAAGATGAAGCGAAGCGGACTGAAAAGTGGGCGTTAAGGCAAATGACACCCGTTCTTATCCAACGAGCGATAGGAATTTTCTGGAAAACTTTGAACTAATCACAAGGAAATGGCAACCAAATGACGCAGGTCTGGAGGAACTAGCAACTAAGGAAAGGGAAACACGGCTGGCCGCCGGAGGCAACGGAAAGGAAAGAGACAATTAATTAAACTCCAGACATGAATCTTCAGATAACCAGATCAAGCGAGTAGATTGAAGGAAACCTTCTAATTCGAAGTGGAATGATTCTCCTTATTCGAGATTAAGAACACAGCTATTCAACATCATTGAGACATCTTGACAGATGAGGCTCATGAATGCTCAAAAGATGCGTATGATGCATGCTGGGATAAAGTAAAAGAAATCATTAAAAGAAAGAATAAAATAGAAAGATACTCGAGAATAGTATTGCTAGACCGGAGAAATTAGGGTCAGGACACTATCTGCAACCACGGCGTGCAAGACAGAATGATGTGGGACGACTACGAGACTCGACTCGGATTGGTTGCGACCTTGGACTCTAAAGGACGACGTGACTAACTAGATGACGCGACCAGTAACGACACTATAACGCGGCACCGAATGAGCTCTAGAAGAGGCGATCATGCCCCAAACAAGAAGCACTAACTCACGGTCGTCCCCAGCGAGGGAAACGCGATGATCTTGCACGGTTGGGAAACCGGCGTTGAGACTAGGGCGGTCGGCTCACTCTCGTGCTCGGAACGAGTCACAGGACGGGTTTCACGCTCTTAACTCACAGCGATGATTAAATATAGCAAGCTAATAAAGTATCCTACTCACATGCAGCGGCATCTAGAATGCATACTAGCTAAGCAAAATACGACAAAAGTGGGTCGCGAGTGTACCTCCACGCACGGGGCGTGGGGAAGACTTCTCGGCCAAGAACCGTCACTCCCGGTACAATAATTAAACAAATTACAGTAAGTAAATTACCGCCCACTCCACGTAGGGAGGTAAAAGGACACAACAGCGGTCCGAGAGCGCCGTTCTCGGGTTGACGGGCAGCAGTTGGTGGCGCTCGGGTGGCCGCGGTCGACCGGCTCGGCACTGTTCACTTGGGCCTGCAGGATAGCACGTGGGACTCACTGCTGGTATGACGATGTTCGAGGTCACTCCTGGCTACAGCAATAGGCGGGGGCGCTCCTGGAGTGCCCCGGGTCGATCCCCGGGGGCGGCGGTCACCGGGGTGGTAGTGGGCAATTTCTTGGGATTTGTTTCCCAATGTTGTCCCGTAGCTCAACTTCTGGCCAGATCTGCGCGCTCCAACGGGATCGGCTGGTACGCTCAACTCCGACGTTGGATCGAGACACAAAAGGTACCGTTGGAAAGAGGACTCGAAATCCTACTACATAGTGGAATTACAACTTCATCCAACGGTTGGATTTGAAATGAAAGTGACTGCAAACTGACTGAGCACACTTTCCCGAAATGCAAAACAGGCTGGACAGAACCTAACCTCCCTGATCAAGGGCTTTGACTGAAGACTTAATGGACGAATTAAGACTCAGGATTTTTATGGTAGGTAGATGGTAGGGTTACGGAGACGCCAATAGCTCTTTTGTGAGATTTGGAAAACGTTTGATGAGTGATAAAAATCGGGTGCCAAGATCTATCTCATGGATCTGCACACGGGCAGATTTTGAGAAGAAAGAACAGGTGGCAGGGAAAGGAGGGAAATGGGCTATGATCGACACAAAAATTAAACTGAAAATGACCTATGATGGGGGGAACCTACCATCAAAGTTTCATGACGATCCAACGGTCGGATCTCCCTACCAGATCCTTCTCCCGGCTGCTATCCTACAACTCCGAGTTTCGGGGCAGCAAGAAGATGATCGGCTTCTGGTGGCTCAACGGCGGCACGAACGGCGGCGGTGGTGGCGATGAACGATCACAAAAGATAGAGGAGGAGAGGAGGATAGAGAAGTTTGAGAGAGATAGAAGATTGGAACTCAGATCTAGAAGAGATTGGAGGTGGGAGAGGGAAGAACTTCAAGAACACAAGAGGGAGAGGGGGGTGCCAAAATGAATTTCCCTTCAATTTCTTCATTAGCTCCACATAAAATACAACAAGAGACTATAAATATGAAAATCCTAGATCTAGATCCAAGGACATCCACTAACACCAAAGGACATCCACTAACATCAAAGGACATCCACTAACTCTAAAGGACATCCACTAACATTGGTCAATGGTAGGTGGGAGACAAGCATGGGGGACAAGGAGGGGGCATCCTCCACCTTTGTCTCCTTGGTCTAATAGTCCAAGTCTTCTAGAAGCCCACCTTGGGCTTGGGCTCCTAATGGTCTTGAGGCCCAATTTAAAAATTAGACCCCTTACATGAAGTGTAGCCCATATTACAATCTTGACCCAACTAGAAGCTAAATTATAAAATACACACTAATACACTCACAATAAGTAAATACATGCTAATACACTCACAATAAACATAGGAAAGTATCAACACTCAGGTAGGGACTCCATACTGTCGCCCAGCTACAAGGATGTCGATGTCGACCGAGTCGTGCTGCGGGTTCGGTACCGATGGCTCGCTGAGTCGGGCCGTACTCGTGCTCTAGTGTCCTCACCAATTCTCCCGGGGTGGGAGAAGCTCGACCCCGTCGAGTAAGGGTCCGGGTCGCTCTGGTACCGATCTAGCAGATCTGGATCTATCCTCTGTAGCTCTGCCCGGGTGATCCAGGTGTTATCAGACGCGGGCCGTCCCCTCCAACGCACCAAGTAGCGCTGGTACACTCCGCCTCGAGTAGTCGTTACCTGCTCATCTAGTATACATTCTATCTGCTCTCGCTGTTGAGGTAACAAGGCTGGAGGTGGGCACTCTAGGGTAGTGTCACTCACAATGGGTGGAGACGGCTCAAAGGGATCACTGGGTATCACCGCTGGGTCCCTATAAGCGACAAGATCCGAGACGTTGAAAGTCAAGCTGATCCCGTAATCCTCTGGCAAGTCCACAACATATGCGTTCGATCCTACTCGCCTTACTACCCGAAAGGGACCGGCACCGCGAGCATGCAATTTCTTCACGGCTCCTGTGGGAAACCGTTCAGGTCTGACCCTGATCATGACAGGATCGCCCTCCTGAAACTCACGGTGGTGCCTATGGGCGTCAGCCAATTCTTTGTATCGTGCATTGCTGGACTCAATGTGACGACGAATATGCTCATGCAACTGTCTAATATGGATAGTAAAAGACTCGGCTGACTCAGACACACGGGACTGGATGGGAGATGGGACTAGGTCTATGGGTCTCCTAGGTCTACGGACAGTGACAATCTCGAAGGGGCTCATACCTATAGACCTATTGACTTAATCATTATAGGCGAACTCGGCCAAGGGTAAGACCAAATCCCAATCCCTGACTCGATCTCGGACAAGACACCTAAGAAGATCCCCCAAACTCCTATTGACAACCTCAGTCTGACCATCGGTCTGGGGGTGATATGCAGTGGAGAATTTCAATTGGGTGCCCATCATGTGCCATAGGGTCTTCCAGAAATAGCTAGTGAAGCGCACATCCCTATCGGACACTATAGTGCGTGGGAGTCCGAACCTGGAGACACAATGTGAAAAAAATAGACGGGCAACTCTAGAGGCATCCGAGATTTTGGAGCATGGGATGAATAATGCCATCTTAGAGAACCGATCGACAACCACAAAGATTGAGTCATGCTTTCGGAGGGTGCGCGGTAATCCTAATACAAAGTCCATGCTAATGTCCTATCATGGACTATCCGGGATGGGGAGGGGAGTATAGAGGCCGATACTCTGCTTCCTTTGTTTGGCCATAGCACAAGTGCGGCACTGGGCCACAATACGAGCAACATCCCTCTTTAGGCTAGGCCAATAGAATCGATGCTCAACCACCTCTATGGTCTTGTTCCGACCAAAGTGGCCAGCAAGACCTCCTGCGTGCATCTCCCACATAAGAAAGTCACGAACAGAAGTCCGTGGGATGCACAACTTGTCACCCCGGAATAGGTGACCCTCCTGTAGCACAAACTCGCTATAATCACGCGAGGGACCAGCCTGAAGGACGGCATAGATTGGACCAAAGTCCGAGCAGTCAACATAAGCGTCCTTTAGTCTCTCTAACCCTACCACCTCGACACTCATGGTGGTCAACATCATCATCCGACGACTTAGTGCATCGGCCACCTTGTTTTCCGACCCTGCCTTGTGCTTGAGCACAAAGGTGTACTCTTGGAGATACTCCACCCAACGACTATGGCGAGCATTCAGCTTCTTTTGGGTATGGAGGAATCGTAAGGCCTCATGGTCAGAGAAGAGGACAAACTCCTGGTTCAACAAATAGTGCCTCCAATACCTCAATGCCTGGACAACTACGTAAAATTCTTTGTCGTATGTGGAATATCGCAGTTTGGCATCATTAAGCTTCTCGCTAAAGAATGCAATGGGGTGGGACTCCTGACTCAAAACTCCACCAATACCCACACTAGAAGCATCACACGTGACCTCAAACACCTTAGAAAAATCAGGTAAAGCAAGGACAGGTGCCTGGGTCATGTGCTCCTTAATGTCCTGAAAGGCCGTGGCTGCAGCCTTAGTCCATACGAATGCCCCCTTCTTTATGCAATCAGTGATCGGGACAGTGATAGAACTGAAGCCACGAATGAAGCGACGGTAGAACGTCGCTAAGCCATGAAAACTCAGACATCGTGGAGCGTGCGTGGCTCGGGCCACTCCCTGATGGCCCTAATCTTCTCCGGATCAGCGGAGACTCCATCTCTCGACACAATGAACCCGAGAAAAGTGATCTGATCAGACATGAAAGCACATTTCTTCGGGTTGGCAAATAAACTCTCTCGCCTTAGCACGACACAGACCTGCCTAAGGTGGTCTAAGTGGTCCTCCCTAGTGCGGCTGTAGATAAGAATGTCATCGAAGTAGACGACCAAGAAGACCCCTATCATAGGGCGTAAAACCTGGGTCATCAACCGCATGAAGGTGCTAGGGGCGTTGGAAAGCCCAAAGGGCATAACCAACCTCTCATAGAGACCATCCTTGGTCTTGAATGTTGTCTTCCATTCATCTCCAGGCCTGATCCGCACCTGGTGATAGCCACTACGAAGGTCTATCTTTGAGAAGATAGTGGCTCCCGACATCATATCAAGCAAGTCATCCAATCGGGGAATGGGAAAATGATACTTCACCATGATCTTGTTGATTGCATGGCTATCAACGCACATCCTCCATGTGCCATCCTTCTTCGGGGTCAATAGTGCGGGGACAGCGCATGGACTCTTGCTATCCGTAAGGGACCCCCGACTCATCAACTCTTCGACCTGCCGTTGAAGCTCAGCATGGTCCGTGGGACTCATCCTATAATGGGGAAGGTTGGGCAAAGATGAGCCCGGGATGAGGTCAATCTCATGCTGGATATCCCTCATAGGTGGAAGGCCTTCAGGGAGGTCTTCGGGGAAGACATCAAAAAATTCCCGTAATATTGCGGCTATCTCTGGGGGATGCGCATCCTCAAACCTAGGGGTGACATCCTCTATGCCCCTGACAATGACAGCTAGAATGGGGTTACCCCCGGTCACCTCCTGCTCCATATCTCTCGGACTGATCATCATCAACCTCCTGGGTGGAGGGTCCACTCCGGTAGGAGTAGTCGACGAGGTGGATGCCTGTGCCGAGGACAAAGTGGGTGGACCGGCCTTCCCCTGACCAGAAGTGGTCGTAGTGCTGGGGCCAGCTGGTCCACGGATAGATGGGTCCTTTGGCTGGACTGGGTGGAGGGTAATCCTATGGCCATCATGGTCGAAGGTGCAAGTGTTCGACCTACCATGAAGGGTGGCATCTCGGTCAAAGAGCCAAGGCCTACCAAGGATGATACTACCCACCTCCATAGGTAGTACATCACACCATATCGCATCATGGTACGCCTGGAACTGCAGCGGCACCAGACACCGCAGTCTGACCGGGATGGAAGGGGAATCCACCCAAGAAACTCTGTAAGGTGCAGGGTGATCCACGGGCGTCAAACCAAGGCGCTTGACGGTGCCTGTGGAGATAGCATTGATGCAACTTCCGCTATCTATAATCACCTTGCAAGCTTTCCCTTCCAGCCTACAAAATGTGTGGAATATGGTAGTGCGACGCCAGTCGTCGCTCACCTGAGGCTGGGTAAGGATGCACCTGACTACACCCAAATGTACGTCACCTTGATACGAGGTACCAGGGACGTCAACCTGCTCACCCTCCAATAACTCGTCAAAGAATTCCTCAGCCAATTCTTGGTCCGGCTCGTAGCTGACTGGCACCAACTCAAGCATGGGGTCACGGGCCGGAGTGTCGGCAATAACAAGTGCTCCCCGGGTGGGACACTTGTTGGCAAAGTGGCCAACTCCACCACAAGTGTAGCAATGGTCTCGTGTCCCATTGCCCTGAGATGTTCCACCAATCAATGGCCCCTTACCCTTGTCCTCTCGATGGACTGGGGGTGTAGGAAGAAGAGGCCGAGCTGGTACGGCGGGCTGATAAGGCCGAGGGGTAGGGATGGGTGCCTGCGGGCGAGGGGGAGGGTCCCTCGGAGGGAAAGTGCGGAGCTTAGGAGCAGTGGGGTCCTGTCGAGGGGGTTCCAGGGGACGGGCCACGAGAAACCAGCTATAGGAGGTAGGTGTGGTACGAGAGTCAGTCCCACGTTGATAAGTGAACCCCGGGCGCTGGACGGGAGTGAACTCTGCCTCAAACTGCTCCAACTCTAGAGCAACATGGTATGCGTCTTCCAAGGTGTAACATTGCGGCAAAATAATTCATATTGGTAGTGGGGCTGCAAACCACGACGGAAGCGTGATACAGGCATGGTGCTCTCCTCCGTAACACCACATCGTAAAAAGTACTCATCAAACTCCGTGATGTAGTCTGACACGGATCGGTCCCCTTGGGTGAGACTCTGCCACCTATCAATAAGTCGCTGACGGTACGTGGCAGGAAGGTACTTACGCCTGAGCTTGTCCTTCATCTCATCCCAAGAACCTACCTGAGGCTCATGACGCTGAAAGAGCAAACTCTCTACATTGCTCCAGTAAGTCTGTGCTTGCCCTAACAACTTCATCTTGGCATACCTGACCCTCCGGTGGTCAGTCATCTCGAACCACTCAAAGTACCGGCCCATGCTGGCCTCCCAATCAAGATAGATCTTGGGTTCCAAAGGTTTGGACCCATCAAACGAGGGAGGGTCTACACGGACGGTCCTGAGGATCCGCTTGTCCTCATCATCCTTGTGTGGTCGGTGACCATGCCGGCGCCGGCCATTTCCCTCATAATCGTTGTCGGACTCGTAGTCCTCAAAATGGGGGGCACGTTGCCATTTCTCCTCAGCCTGAGGTGGTGCGAGCTGGGCAGCAGGCGCGGGCTGGGCAGCAGCCACGGGCTGGGCAGCATGTGCCTGAGGGGCCGGGAGAATGCTGGGTAGGCTCGGCGAGGGGTTCTCTCCACACTCTCTAACCTTCCAACCAGACCTTGGACAGATCGATCAGAAGCCTCGGCGCAGTCCTCCATGGCTTTGAATCGGCTCTCCATACGCTCGGTATGCTTCCTAAAAGTTTGCTCGGACCTATCCATGTGCTCCATGAGTAGAGCTATCATGTCCTCCAGGGAACGGCCTCCCGGGTTGGCACCTCGGTGTTCACCCATAGTGTCAGGGCGATGGTACTGGGCACCTCCACGGGTGGGCATGCAATGAGGCCTAAAGAGAACTAAGGGTGACTCGCTAGACCTATATGGATGGACTGATGCAAGTTGAGGACCCTATACTTAAACCGATATCCGGTACCTGGCGGAGTCCGGGGATCCGAAGATCTTCTCACGCGAGTGAATCGCCTCCCCGATAGGCATAACCTAACGGTCGGGCAACACCTTTTTATATACCGAATATTGGGATGCAATGCAAGACCTTAGAAAAGACTACCCTAGACTCAAACCGGCTCTGATACCAATTTGATGCGGGACGACTACGGGACTCGACTCGGATTGGTTGCGACCTTGGACTCTAAAGGACGATGTGACTAACTAGACGACGCGACCAGCAACGACTCTACAACGCAGCACCGAACGAGCTCTAGAAGAGGCGGTCATGCCCCAAACAAGAAGCGCTAACTCACGGTCATCCCCAGCGAGGGAAGCGTGACGATCTGCACGGTTGGGAAACTGGCGTTGAGACTAGGGTGGTCGGCTCACTCTCGTGCTCGGAACGAGTCGCGGGACGGGTCTCGCACTCACAACTCACAGCGGTGATTAATATATGACAAGCTAAGAAGATATCCTACTCACATGCAGCGGCATCTAGAATGCATACTAGCTAAGCAAAATACGACAAAAGAGGGGTGCGAGTGTACCTCCACGCTCGGGGCGTGGGGAAGACTTCCCGGCCGAGATCCGTCACTCCCGGTACAATAATTAAATTAATTACAGCATTCAAATCACGGCCCACTCCACGCAGGGAGGTAAAAGGCCACAACAGCAGTCCGGGAGAGCCGTTCAAGGGTTGACGGGCAGCAATTGACGGCGCTCGGGCGGACGCGGTCGGCCGGTTCAACACGGTTCACTCGGGCCCGCAGGGCGGCACGTGGGACCCGCTGCTGGTACGACAACGTCCGGGGTGGCTCCTGGTTGCAGCGACTGGCCGGGGCGCTCCTGGAATGTCCCGGGTCGGTCCCCGGGAGCGGCGATCACCGGAGTGGAGGCCGGCGAATTTCTAGGGAATTATTTCCCAAGGCTGTCCCGTAGCTCAACTTCTGGTCAGATCTGCGCACTCCGACGGGATCGGCTGGTACGCTCAACTTCGACGTTGGATCAAGACACAAAAGGTACCGTTGGAAAGAGGACTCGAAATCCTGCGATATAGTGGAATTACAGCTTCATCCAATGGTTGGATTTGAAATGAAAGTGACTGCAAACTGACTGAGCACACTATCCCGAAATGCAAAACAGGCTGGACAGAACCTAACCTCTCTGATCAAGTGCTTTGACTGAAACTTAATGGATGAATTAGGACTCAGGATTTTATGGTAGGTAGATGGGAGGGTTACGGAGATTCCAATAGCTCTTTTGTGAGATTTGGACAACGTTTGATAAGTGAGAAAAATCGGGTGCCAAGATCTATCCCACGGATCTGCACACAGGCAGATTTTGAGAAGAAAGAACAGGTGGCAGGGAAAGGAGGGAAACGGGCTCTGATCGACACGCAAATTAAACTAGGAATGACCTATGATGGGGGAAACCTACCCTCAAAGTTTCGTGACGATCCAACGGTTGAATCTCCCGTACCAGATCCTTCTCCGGGCTGCTATCCTGTAACTCTGAGTTTCGGGGCAGCAAGAAGATGACCGACTTATGGTGGCTCAACGGCGGCACGAACGGCGGCGGCGGTGGTGATGAATGATCACATAAGATAGAGGAGGAGAGGAGGATAGAGAAGTTTGAGAGAGATAGAAGATTGGAACTCAGATCTAGAAGAGATTGGAGGTGGGAGAGGGAAGAACTTCAAGAACACAAGAGGGAGAGGGGGGTGCCAAAATGAATTTCACTTCAATTTCTTCATTAGTTCCACACAAAATACAACTAGAGACTATAAATATGAAAACCCTAGATCTAGATCCAAGTACATCCACTAACACCAAAGGACATCCACTAATATCAAAGGACATCCACTAACTCTAAAGGACATCCACTAACATTGGTCAAGGGTAGGTGGGAGACAAGTATGGGGGGCAAGGAGGGGACATCATCCACCTTTGTCTCCTTGGTCTAATAGTCCAAGTCTTCTAGAAGCCCACCTTGGGCTTGGGCTCCTAATGGTCTTGAGGCCCAATTTAGAAATTAGACCCCTTACATGAAGTGTAGCCCATATTACAATCTTGACCCAACTAGAAGCTAAATTACAAAATACACACTAATACACTCACAATAAGCAAATACATGCTAATACACTCACAATAAACATAGGAAAGTATCAACACTCAGGTAGGGACTCCATACTGTCGCCCAGCCACAAGGATGTCGATGTCGACCGAGTCGTGCTGCGGGTTCGGTACCGATGGCTCGCTGAGTCGGGCCGTACTCGTGCTCTAGTGTCCTCACCAAAGAACCATCATCCCCAAACTTTTCCAACCTAACAGCCTATCCAACGATTAAACATGTGAACTTAGATCATCATCGTTTTTGTTTAAGGGGAACATCAGATCCCAGAACACATGAATGACTAGTCGGTTCTCGAGATAATATATCATAGATAACATGCATTAAGGGAAAAAGGATCGAGATACTGTACCTGACTTACCTGCCCGGCGAAACGGCGAATGTATGATATTCATAACTTCCCTCATGAACAAAAGGTTAGCCAACAATTAATATGATTATGCAACAAGGCATAACCATTTGTACGCATAAATTGCATTAAAAACATACGCTTTGGCAGAAAGTGCAACCATTCAAGCATCAAATAGGCCATATTATTCATCAAGCAATCTACAAACTGTGACGGTCTCCGAAGGGTGCGTCACACTATTCTGATGGTTCAAGGCTGGGCCGTTATAGCAATACCATCATATTAAACACCTTGAAGCATGTAACAGTCTTCAGTAGGTGCGTTAGAACCTTCTGACGGATTAATATTAGACCGTTAGAGAATGACGGTTTATATTCTTCAAAGCAGTTCTTCAATGACCTGACGGTCTAAAAGAGACACGTCAGAGGATGTGACGGTCTTACGATATACCGTTACATTTCCTGAGCGTTCAAAAAAAACAACCGAATGGTTACAAGCCTCATTCACACACCCATTCAAGCCCAAAAACCCCTAAAAGAAACCCCCAAACCCACCGAGAAGACCACCGGCGGCGACCCAAAAGATGGCCGGCGAGGGGGCTCCACGGCCACTGGGAAGGAAGAAAGGCATGAAAAAGAAGGCCATACACCGCCTCCACCGCCGGATAGAGCGTGAGGTGATCCCACCACCTATAGAAGAGGAAACGCCGGCAAGGGAGCCAATGGCAGACAAAGAGGCTCCAACGGTCGAAGAGGATCAAGAGGAAGCACCCCAGGATGAAGGAGAACCCATTGCAACAGAGAAAAATAGGAAGAGGGGCCAAGACCGAGACATAGGCCCATTCGCCCTAATTTTCAAATTTTAATTTTTTTTTTGAGTTTTTATGTGCATGCATGAATGAATGGGGGGTAGAAAATGGGTCTAGGAACCCATTAGGACAACTTGTAGGCCATTTGGCCAATTTGGGAGAGCCAAGGAGATGAAAAGGGAGAACATCCCTTTGTAGAGAGTGTGACGGTCCTTCCAGCGACCGTCACAAGCCTAACGCACTACCCCTGGTGCGTTAGAGCCCTGTGACGCCCCACCCCAGGGCCGTCACAGTCACCAGAGACCAGAATTGATTTTTAAGATTTTCAATTATTCAAATTTTTGTTTTGTTCTGATTATATGAATGCCATGCAACTAACTTATGATCTAAACACATGCAAGGAAAGAGACGAACAAGGATATCGTGGCTCCAGATCCAGGCGGTCTACCAGGCCTTGCCCGATTACCAGAGAGAGAGGCTCGCAGTGATGGGGTTCGCCGAGGTGCTGAGCATCGAGGTGATCAGGATGGACACACCATTGCTCTACACCTTGCATGAGCGATGGGATCCAGTGAGCAGAGCTTTCATCTTCCCATGGGGCCACATGATCCCCACACTGGAAGATATAGCGAGGATTTTTGGATTGAGAGTCCACGGAGCAGCGGTGACCGAGTGGACTTACGGGGACTATAGGGAGCTAGCCCAGGAGCTGTTGGGCTTGGATTTGATCAGGTCGGGCCACACTTCCTCCCAGTTGTCGAGATCGAGATTGCAGGAGAGTCTAGGGCTGAGAGGAGCTGCCATAGCAGTGGGAGAGCTACCCGAGGAGCATCTCGGGCGAGTGATCGAGCAGGTGCGCCCACACGTGGCAGCAGAGGCGGGACCGGAGGGAGATCGCGTGCTGAGGCGGTTCCTCATGCTGCTATTTGGGAAGCTGCTGTTTGCGACCCGAGCAGACGTGATCAGTTGCAGACTGTTGCCATTGCTCGAGGACCTAGGCAGAGTCGGGAGATATGCATGGGGAGCAGCAGTGCTAGCCTTCCTGTTCGAGTCCCTCAGCACGACGGACCGACAGACCATGCTGGGCGGCTTCTCGCCTTTTCTACAGGTAAATTTAATTAAATGCTTCCTATGCAATTCAATTATGCAATGCAATTGACTGACATGACTTCTAAATGCAGATCTGGAGCTTCGTGTACCTCCCCGGCATTGGGAGAGGCACGCTACTCCATCCTGGGCAGATCCCGATTGCCAGACGATGGGTGGTCGTGAGGGACTCAGGGTCGATTATCAGATTGACCCAGGCGATCCAGGATGAGCTAGATTACTTCCCGCATACGGCGGTAAGCCCATAACTCAAAATGCTTTGAATGCTTTTAAATGTCCATGAATGTTTCTATATGCTGATGAATGGACTAACATGCTTTCAGGTGAGATGGAACCCATACCGGGATGAGGGTTACGAGGGCCAGCCATGGGTGCCGGTAGCCCTGTCATACCAAGGCCGAGACATTTGGCTGCACTGCATCAACATCATTGAGCCACTCCATTATCGGCTGATCTTGCGGACTCGAGGACTACACTAGCCCGAGGTGACGTTCCCGCACCGAGATGATGAGCGCCCGGGCAAGTCATCGAAAGGCATTAGTGGCGATGTGGATTGGTGTGCCCGAAAGGCCAAGCATGTGCATGACTGGAACAGACGGGGTCGGGCAGTAAAGGAGCGGGCCGAGAGCAATGAGGCATATTTGAAGGCCTACGCTCGACGGTACGGGGACCAGGTGTTCAGAGGCACCCGACAACCGGTATGAAACTCTAAACCCTAAACTTTATGTTTATTAATGCTATATGCTCCTAGCTCATGCTTTCTAAATGCAGCTGGACCCTCGGGGAAGGATACCCGAGCTCGAGGGACTACTCCACACCACCATCCAGCAGCGGGACGAGTACCGAACCGCTCTGGAGCTCCTAGTAAGATTCCCAAAACCTGAGACTTAAATGATTTTGATTATGATACAAATGATGCAAATGCGACTGACCAATCCTCAATTTCAAAATGCAGCAGGCTGAGGGAGCCCAAAGAGCCGGACCGGATGCACCGTCATCGTCGTCACAGCCTGCGGGAGGTAGAGCTGAGCGTGATGGCGAGTTTGCTCGAGCAGTTGCTCGGGCCGAGGAAGCGGAGGCCACCCTCACAGAGTGGGTAAGAAACTTAATGCTTTTCCTCAAATGCTTATGCTTATGCAAAATTAAATGCTTATTTAGCTAACCATGATGAAATGCAAACTACATGCGAGAGAGCTAGCCGCAGTAGTGGTTGAGGCGCGGCAGGCTCAGACAGAGGCAGAGAGGAACCAGGCTAAGACTGAACTACTGTAGGCGGAGGTGGCCCGGTTGAGAGGAGAACTTGAGCGGACAGTCATGCAGACGGCGGATCTAGAGAGATATCGGTCCGAAGCACGGGCAACGCGGCTCCAGGCACACGATATGAAGGTCGAGGTACGGACCCTGGAGAGAACTATCCGTATGATGGGCCGAGGACCAGAGCGGAGCGCCTCTCAGAGTGGAATACCAAGGAGCACTGCCCATACCCGATCAGCGGCAGACTTCCTTGTCAGCTCCTCTGGCCAGCGGATAAATGAGAGGGCAGAGCGGGGACAGTAGGAGGAGAGTGCCTCTATAGTGCCACTAGCGCGGAGACCCGAGGGAGATGGTGACGGCGGCCCGGCAGATAAGCCGGCCGAGTGAGCTTGTATTTATCTTCTTTTGTTACACTTGTACATGAAAATGGAATGAGAATGAATAAAATGAAATGAAGAGTTCTTTTGTGTTTTTGTGTTTGTTTAATGTGAATGATTGTATGTGTGAGTGGAATGCAAATGAACGGGATGGATGGGTGGATAAATGAAATGAATTGCACAGATACGTGTAAAAATGTGAAAGGCATGAATGGGATGACTGACACTATGTAAATGGAGTGGGACATGTAAATCAAGGACCACAAGCAGAAAGGAATAGCACCAATCCAGCAGCAGACAATGTGACGGTCTAAAAAAGACGCGTCAGAATTCTGTAACGCACCAGCTTAAGTCTGTCAGAGATGACAGAGGCCAGACTGCAAACTAATCAGCAGGAAAATGTGACGGTTTATAGATGGAGCGTTAGAATGATTTGACGGCCAAATGATAGACCGTTATAGGTGACAAAAAAATGCTATATTGAAGAGGGTTGCAGAAAATGTGACGGTCCAAGCATAGTGCGTCAGACTGAATTAACGGCCGTAACCCAGACCGTCAGAAATGTTTGAACAAGAGAAGCCAAGACTGAATAGCTGGAAACGTGACGGCTCAATGCTAACATGTCATAATATGTAACGGTCTAATTTTAGACCGTTATATCTGACAGAGCAGGATCAGGCTAAAATAGCCAAGCAGGAAAATGTGACGGCCCAAGATTGGCGCGTCAGACCCAATCGACGGCCTTACGATAGACCGCTAGAGAACGAAGTGTACTCCGAGATGGATTGTGCCGTGAGAGTCCAAACTCGAAGGATGACTACCCAAACTTTCACTAGAACTCTCCTAAACTTGGGATAAGACCTTCCAACTCAAATCTTATCACTCCAAAGCCAACAAAAAGCCTTTAAAACTTGGGAATTTAGCAAAAATTCGTAACTTTCTGAATTCTCTGCTAGAAGGGCTGAAGAACCTCTCCTAAGGGTAGGAAACACCATGAAGAGAAGCTTCGAGGTGATGGCTATAGAGGAGAAGGTTTACACCGGTCCTAGGGCTGCAAGAAAAGAGCACAGAGAGCTACAGAGATTGACCGCAATTCCCAAACATCTAAGCTCAAACGCTCAAAGAGTGGTAAGCTTCTATACCTTAATCAAGTTCAACAATTTCTGCACTTCAATTCTTATGATCTTCTTCTTCATTCTTCTTCTTTCTCTCTAGCCTCTTCCTGGTCCAAGATGTTACTCCAATCTGAAGTGGGTGGCTCCCATGATCAAGGAACTCCCTTTAGAAGTGTTACCAATCCTTAGAGCATGGCACCTTCAACCTCTATTAGTCTGAGGCAAGAATTTCCAAAAATTGACATTAGATTGGCCAAGCATCTCAGCCCTTATCGAGTTGTGGCATCCACAAACACATACCTTCCCTTCCTTCGAAGCAACGGTCCTATTAGAGGAGGTAGAAACCTACCTAGCCCTTCCTAAGACTAAGGCAGGGGATGAAGACCTAGCTTGTCATACGATGGAACCAATCGACCCGTCCTTGATCTTGAGTGATTTCATACACAATCCAAAGGACGTGAGGACCATGATCAGCCCGCACCACATACATTTGATACCCATGGCACAATGGATAGTCTCCCATTGTAAAAATAAATGGAAGAGATACGAAGCAATAGCCAAGGCGGTGTCGGTTTGCTTGTGCGGAGTCTTCCTTTTCACAGCCACTAACCACCTCTTAGATATCCAAAATCTCAGCATTATTAGTGGGTTGTGGTAGAGAATGTCCATATCTCAAGCGATCCTCTCATATCTCTATGAAGGACTAAGCTCAGCTTGCTTAGGAGGACCTCTATTCGGCTCCATGATACTCCTCGAGTGCTGGATGGGAGTAAGAATTAAATTTAAACCCAAGGAAGACATAACTTCTGCTAGCCGGATCTTTGGGAGCCACCCTCTCTTCTTTATTGGAGGGGCATTTGGATTTCCTTCACAGGTGGAATGCTGCACGGCGAACAAGAAATCACGAGATGAATGGCGCCTCTTCTTCAACACTTTGCCAATGGAGAAATTCATCATGCGACCAAGAATCCTTCGGAGCACCCTTCTTAGAATACCGCGGTGTCAAGGCCTCGACCTCCAGCTAGTGGTAAATACTACCCTGGCGATCTACAGCCCTCACCGGTGCCATCTTCAAATCGGGCCACCCCGGACTGAAGTTCCTGCACTATCACACTACCCTCCCCTTCTACCTAGGAAGATGGGGATCGAGGAGGATGAAAGAGCGGTTCGAAACATGCTGACCATGTGGGAGATCAGCAAAGCGCGCCCGTGGCAAGAGAATGTGGAAAAGAATGACGAGGAACGTCGTGGCTATGTGAAAGAAATGAGAAAGATCCGCCCTCTTGCGGACAAGAAATTGAATGAAGCTTGATTTTTGTGTTTATGAAAGATGTTGTAATTGACTATGGGAATGGAAATTTTATTAATCTGATGTTTCATTAAGTTCATTTGAATGAGATGGAATTGTTTTAATTGAAATGAACATGAACTGTGGCTTGATTTGGCTATAATGATCAGAAAAACAGAGGCTCTGGAGAGTGTAACGGTCCTCCATAGGGCCGCTAGAAGGATGTGACGGTCTTACGACAGGCCATCAGGGGGAACGGATTGAGAGTTCTGCTCTCTGGAGGATGTAACGGTCTTACTATGGACCGTTAGAACATGTGACGGTCATGGTCCAGACCGTTAGAGAGAAAGCCTTCGGAGAGAATGAAGCCAATGCTCTGAAATGATGTGACGGCCAAGGGAGAGACCGTTACCTGACTGTGACGGTTTGCTGTTGGCGCGTTACAGACCTGAATTCGTAAATTTGGTGATCTCCTGCCTGGACTAAGACCTGTGCCCTGCACACACTTAGACAAGAAACAAGTTAGATCTGTTCTTAGACTCAACCCCTTGCCTTAAAGCCAGTTAGTAAATGACCATTCCTTGAGAATTGGTCAAGGGGTGGAGCCTTATTAAATAGGCGGAAAAATATAAGGGAAATGATGCGAATGCATGCAGTACATGTGATGGATATGATGAAACCTTAGATTTTTTGGTTTTGAAAAATATTTTATGTTTGGAAATGTTTGAAATATCTAATTTTTGGGTTTTGGAAACATCTGATCTTTTTGGAGTTTTGGAAATACTTGATTTTTTTTTGGATTTTTGGAAATATTTTTTTTTGGAGTTTTGACATATTTGATTTTTTTTCGGAGTTTTGACATATTTGATTTTTTTTGGAGTTTTGGAAATATTTAATTTTTTGGAGTTTTGACATATTTGATTTTTTGGAGTTTTGACATATTTGATTTTTTTGGAGTTTTGACATATTTGAATTTTTTTCGGAGTTTTGACATATTTGATTTTTTTTTTCGGAGTTTTGGAAACCAGTGCCTCCCTTGACAACGCGGGTCCTCCTCATGTGTTTTAAGAGTTTTCCGAGGTTGGCGTGAAAATAGAGATGACAATCCCTGGCCAGGACCTTACTTGCGTGGCGGTGCTTCTACCAGGGCCATATCCAGGGTACTTGTCTTAGTCCTAAAAAGAAAAATAGAATACAGGGATAAGCTTAGGCCAGATATAGGAGTTTTTAGGACTTGAGTTCCTTTCCAAACAACCCACTTAGAGATTTGGTCTGTTGCACCGGGGCTTTGTGTCCGTCATCAAACCTTTGTCCACTCTAGGCACGCATACGACCGGGCTCATGACGTCCCGCAGGGAAACTATACTGCCACTCTTGCCATGCCTAGTTATATTCTTCTCTAGAGCCTTAGAGCATGATAGGCAGACTTTTGAGATGAACTATTGCTTTTTGTCATAAAGATTGCTCTTTTACTTTTCTTTTCTTTTGGTGTTTCTTTTGTGACGTCAGGTCATAACGGACTGCCCCTATTTGAGACCTCCTCTCGTCAGGGTGTCTTAGATTGGTCATCGCCTCCTTATTCACTTCTTGCCCCTGGATTCAGTCGAGAAAAGAAACGGACAGGGACTTCAACTTTCCCCCAAAGCACGACCAAGGAGAAACGATGTCTACAAAGCGGGAAGCCCGACTAGGGACGTCGTACAGTGTGTGATTGCCTTACTTGGGACCCTTTCGTGGTGAAAGGAAAGAACACCTTGCTGCCGGGGTGGCACATGGTTAGACTCTAAGGAAAGAAACGCTTAAGATATAACCCATTCCAAGCGTGCGCGAGCTCGTCACCTTCCGCGTTTACTAGGTGATAAGCATTCCCTGGATAAGCCTCTTTTACAACGAACGACCCTTCCCAGTTAGGTTGTAATTTAGACCTGGGACCTGCAGACCGAATGAATTTACGTTTCAAAACCATATCACCCTTTTGAAATTTGCGTTCAATTACCTTCTTTTGAAAATAACGTGAAACTCTCTTTTGATAAACGGATACGTGATCGGCCGTGTTCATCCTCTTCTCGTCTAAGAGTTCCAGCTGAACGAGCAACGCCTCCCGACGTTCATCGAGATTAAGTTCCTTATCGAGCTGCATTCTTAGGGAAGGGATCAAGATCTCATATGGGAGCACCGCCTCCATCCCGTAGGTGAGAGCATAGGGATTTTATCCCGTGGGAGTGCGAACGGAGGTGCGGTAAACCCACAGAGCTTCCACCAATCTTTCTGGCCAATCGGAAAATTTATGAGACTCGCAAGTTTTCTTTATAATCTTGAGAAGGGTTTTATTAGTGGCCTCGGCTTGACCGTTGTCTTGAGGATAATATGGAGATGAATGATGCAATGCAATATTGAACTTCTTACATAGGTCCTTGAGCTCTTGAGAAACAAACTGGGGTCCGTTGTCGGTGATGATGCTGCTTGGCACTCCGAACTGCGAGATGATATTCTTCATGATGAAGCGGCACACCGTGGTAGCTTTAATCTCTGCATACGCTTCTGCTTCGGCCCATTTGGTGAAGTACTCCATGGCGGTAAGGATAAAGGATTTCTGCTTGATCTGAGAGTTGGGATCACCAAGCGGGCCGACAACATCGAAAGCCCACATAGAGAACGGCCAAGGAGCAGATAAAGGATGGAGAGATGAAGCTGGAGCATGGATTTTATCAGCGTGGAGTTGGCATTTAAGACACCTCCGAACATAGAGGGAGCAATCTTCCTCTAGAGTAGGTCAATAATAGCCCTGCCTAAGGATTTTCTTCGCTAGAGCCTGACCATTGACATGACCTCCACACTCACTAGAATGGGCTGCTTCGGCTACCTTCCAAGCTTCATCGTCATTTAAGCATCTCATGAGCATCCCGTTAGTAGCGCGCCAGTATAGTTCTCCTACAACGATAGTGTACCTTCAGGCGGCTCTTCTTATCGACTTGCGCTGCTCAGCATTTGCCCCTTCTGGGAATGATCCTTCTTTGTAAAACAACTCAATTTCATGGTACCAGGGCAATTCCTCTTCGTCCAGAATCTCTTCTAACTCCATCAAAGACACTTCCTTGAGTTCTTCCTTCTCAGCCCTCGCCTCTACAGCTTTCCTATGGTTGACGTACCAAGGATCTTGAAGAGAGGGTGCGTCCAATCTCTGAACGACGGTAGTCTCAGTGTTTCGACTGAGAGGGAAAGATAGAGAGGAAGCGAGCGATGCTAGAGCATTGGCTAGAATGTTCTGAGACCTAGGAGTATGGATATAGATTAGCTTACGGAATTACTTAGTCAGGAGCGTGACCAAATCCTGATATGGCTTGAGCTTAGGGTCAAGAGTGCGGTAAGTGGACAGAACTTGTCACAGGACGAGCTGAGAGTCTCCTATGATATTCAAATAATGCGCGCCCAGGAGGTAGGCGTGCTTCAATCTGGCTAGGAGAGCTTCATACTCAGCGATATTGTTTGTAGCAGGAAATCAGAGTTGATAAGCAAAGGGAGTCGTCACCCCTTCTGGAGTGAGCAGAACAGCGCCGATCCCTCGGCCTTGAGAATTGAGTGCACCATCGAAGTGCAGAGACCAAAAGGGATGATGAGAGATAGTAGAGAGATGCTCATCAGGGAAATCGTCCTGAATAGAATTGGTGTGAGGAATAGGGAGATGGGCAAGGTGCTCAGCGATGGTGTATCCTTTGACCGCCTTCTGAACGACAAATGTGATATCGAATTGAGAGAGGAAGCTCTGCCAGCGAGCTAACCTACTAGAAAGGACAGGCTTTTCTAAGAGATAGCGAATTGGGTCCATTCTAGAGATCAACCTAACTGGGTGGGCAAGGAAATAGTGTTTGAGCTTCTGAGCTACCCACACTAAGGCGGCACAAGTCTTCTCCATGGTGGTGTATTTGGCCTCAGCCGGGTTGAACAACCTAGAGAGGTAATAAGTTGCCCGCTCTTTTTCTTCATCATCTACTTGTGCTAAGACCGCCCCTAGGGAGTCCTCAATAATCGAGATGTATAGGATTAGGGGTTTCTCAGGGACAGGAGGTTGTAAAACTGGGGGATTGGATAGATATTCTTTTAAGTCCTCGTAGGCCTTTTGACAATCTTGATTCCATTCAAATTTGACCCCCGCCTTGAGCAATTCATAAAACGGGCAGCACCTCTGAGAATGTTGGGATATGAATCTTCTGATGAATTGCAGTCAACCAATCAGTCCCCGAAGTTCCGTAATGTTCTTTGGCGGAGGCATGTCCATGACGGCCTTTGCTTTATTAGGATCAATCTGGATCCCCCGTTTGCTCACTATGAAGCTTAACAGCTTCCCTAAGGAGACTCCAAAAACACACTTCTTCAGATTCATCTTCAGCTTGTACTCCCTAGCTCTTTGCAACACCTTAGCCAGAACCGAGAGGTGTTCTTCTTTGGTTCTTGACTTCACCAAGATGTCATCCACGTAAGCCTCCATATAAATGTGCATCATGTCGTGGAAAATGGCCATCATTGCCCTCTGATAGGTGGCACCTGCATTCTTTAGGCCGAACATCATAACCACGTAGCAATATGTGCCCCAGGGCGTGGTGAAGGACGTTTTCTCTTGATCTTCAGGAGCGAGACGGATCTGATTGTAACCTGAGTAATCGTCCATGAACGACAAAGCTTCGTACCCAGCGGTGTTATCGACCAGGACGTCTATGTGATGCAGCGGGAAATCATCTTTAGGACATGCTTTATTAAGATCTCTGAAATCGATGCATATACGCACTTTCCCATCCTTTTTGATGACAGGGACTATGTTTGCCACCCACTGGGGATATAGAACAACTCTGATGAACCTGGCCTTGTACAACTTATCGACTTCTTCTTTAATCCTCAAGGCTATGTGGGGGTGAAATCTTCTTGACCGTTGTTTTACGGGTGTTGCCCCTGGTTTAAGCGCAAGTCGGTGTTCCACTAAAGAGGGGTCAAGACCCGACATGTCCTCATAAGACCAGGCGAAGGAATCGATATACTCCCTTAGAACCTTGATTAGATCTTCTTCCACTTGCAGAGGGAGATTAGCAGCAATAATAATGGGCCTTGGGTCGTCTTCAGTTCCCAAATTTATTTCCTTCGTAGGTTCATCCACTGCCGATGATGATTCGTCAAATCTTTTTAATCCTTGCGCATATAGATCGGCAGTGTCATCTACGTCGATGTCCCCATTATCGATTGGATCTTTCTCATCCAAGACCTCGTAGACACCTAATCCGTCATTACTCTATGCCCCTTCTATTTCCTCTTCATCTTCTATCACGTTGTCGTAGCGACGAACTCGGGACATTTTAACAGAGCATGGCATCACTGAGCTAGATCCTGCAAGAACCTATGAGGAATTGATTTGGAAGGACGCGTAGATGAGCGCGGCTCAAGTTCAGAGGGGTTGGATGACCCAGAACAGGACCCTACTTCTCTAGTTCTAATCGACTCTATTTCCCTAGACTCTATGGACCCTACACCTAACCTAGGGGAAAGGAAATCTAGTGGAAAGGAAGAAGTAGGGGACTCGTGCCCCTGGGCGGAGGATGGAGACAGGGTAGCATAATCTTCCACTGAATCTCTGTTTCAAATTTGACATTTTTTTTGGAGATCGGCGGAGACCACGCATCAGGATGAAGAAGATGGCGGGGGAGGAAGCTGCATAGGAAACAGCTTAGGGAATATGCAATCAAAGGAAGGATCAGAGGATGAACACCACATCTCGTGGAGTCGGGTATTGGGGGGAAGAGGAGTGAACAGGGTTGACAGATCAATGGGTGGGCAGGGCCCACCTGGACATGGGACAAGGAGAATTTCAGATTGTCTTTCCATGAAGTATGGATTAACCATTATTGGAGGAGAACAGGGAATGGGCTCACTTTGCCGAAATAAAGATGAGAGATGGATGGGAGACCAAGAAATGATAACGGGTGAGCTCACCTTTTCCTACAGTTGACCAACCGGCTCTGGCTTCCACTAAACAAGCCGGGTTTCTTGATTCTTTTTCTGACTGTAACCTTCTAGTTCGCTGAACATGTTGGCGAGTAACTGACTGAAATCAGGCATATCATCGACAGGCCCTCTTGGTAGCAAAGGTGGACTAGCAACTGTACAAGCAGTGGTTTCTTCTTCAGATTGTACTGGCTGTGAAATTAGGGTGCCTGGCTGGAGGGGTCCTCTTACAAAATGTTGGCGATAATCCCAAGTTAGCGGCCCTGAGTCACCCATCATCGAGAGTGTAGATTCTCGATAGTCGAGGCCTCTCCTACCCATCTTTCTCCCTTGGGGCACTGGCTTGGTCTGCCCCTGTAATTGTGCACCGAGGCCTCTCCCCGGTTGATAACTCAACTTTAATATAATATCCCAGCCCTTGGAATCTCGGATCTGGGGTTTCACTTTGATGTTAGTGGGCATAGCAGTGGGCTTTCGTGGTGCATAGGCCCAAGGGAAATCTAAATCCATCACGGAGCAGGGCCATAATGTGGGCAGGACTTTCTCTGAAATAGCTTTGACAGACTGGATCGTGGATAAGCTTTTTACCTTAACCACCCTTCCTTGAAAAGGGAATTTGAGGCATTGGTGCGCGGTGGATGGCACGGCGCTGAGAGTGTCAATCCACGGATGACCCAAAATAGCCTTGAACATAGGGTCAATGTCTAGCACATAGAATTCAATGGGCATAGTAAGAGGCCCAAGCTCAGCTTGAATGGTGATCACCCCGTGACATGCTCTTCTCAAATTGTCATACGCAGCTATAGTAGTAGGGGTCGGGCATAGAAGTTCTTCTGACAGGTTGCAGGCCCTGAGAGTGCTGAGCGGGCATACGTTGATAGAGGCCCCCATATCAACTAATGCCGCATCAATGCTGACTTTGTTCAGAATAATAGTAATGCAAAGCGGCATTTGCCGAGCTTCCGGTGGTGCTAGCTCGGTCTCAGAGAAGGTAATAGCCGGCCCTTTAGAAATTTTTGCCAGTGCGGTAGGTAAGTTATCAACTGCCACATCTTCGCTAACCATTACCTTTTGAAGAAAGTCTCTCAGTGCATCTTGGTGAAGGGTAGACCTCTTGATAAGCTCGAGCACGGATATCTTAGCGGGAACCCGATCCAAGTGATGCAACAGATCGTACTAGGTCCCTGGCAATGGCTCGGCTTCTTCCTGTTGGTCGGCAGCTGGTTGGGAAGACTAGGGATTGGAAGTGGAAGGATAATTACGATGAAACAATTTCCCGCTTCTTAAGGCACAATTGTAAGCGGCTGTCGCAGCCTCAGCTGGGCTCAAAATAATCGACTTAGTAGGCGCGGTGGGGTGGACGAGTGGTGTAGAAGAGGGTGTAGCGGAAAGAATGATGGGTGAGGGGTTAGTTTCAGCGGAGGTAATGAGCGGTGGTGGAAGGACAATGGGCGAGGGATTAGTGGTAGGCGGGGAAGTGATGATGGGTGCTGGTATGGGTGGAGGGAAAACTAGTGGAGGGCTAGACGGAGATGTGGTGATAGTGGGTGTAAGGATAAGCGGGGAGGGAGTGATGGTAGTGGATGTGAGCAACGGCGAATGCGGCGGAGGTGTGAGTGATGGTGTGTTTGACGGGGTAGGGGTAAACGGAAGGACAAGCGGAAGAGGGGTTTGATGCGTAGATATGAAGATGGGGGAAGCGGGAGGATTACGGTAGTTGTGGTGGAGGACCATGACTTGCGGCGTGGAGCCATCATCGTCGAAGGACCACCCGGGGTTAGGAATCGGGGGTTGAACAACATTAACCTGAGCCGGTGCTGACGGCTGAGGCTGTGGAGCAGGAGGGTGGTTCGGCATCGGGTTTTGATGAATCCCCAGGTCTTGAACCGGTTGTTGTTGCTGTTGTGGCTGCTACTGCGGCTGCGATGCCTGTTGTTGTTGCACTTGCTGCATCGGCGACTGCCTTCTTTTCTCTTTGATCTCAGTAATGGCCATGTGCATTTCAGCCCAATCAATCCTTTTCCCTTCATGGAGGTCATAGACCAAGTCTCGGAACTGGAAGCATCCTTCAATTGTGTGTCCGACTGCCTGTGGAACATACAGTATTTTGTCTGATCAATGGCCGGGTTCCAGTTGGGTTGTTCCGGAGGGAGTTGAATAGCATTCACAGACATGAGAGCTGAGAAGATATCCATGAGGGTTTTTGGTAAAGGTGGGTACTGAGCTCTCTTAGGTCCCGGGCGCTTGTTGTTGTTGTTATTGTAGCCGTTAGGTGGGGGGACGTTATGATATTGCGGAGGCTACGAAGGTTGCTGTGGAGCGGTGAAGGTGTTTTGTGGAGTGGCAAAGGTAGGCGGAGGGTTTTGTGGAGTGGTTGGGAAGTTTTGTGGAGCAGGGTTTTTAGGAGTATGGGGGTTTTGCAGAAAATAAAATGGGGCGACTTGGAAGGGGAAGATAACAGCTTGAACTTGCTCATTGGTTTGAACCCCCTCGGTAACAGGCCCTTGAGGTTTCTTGTGGTACTTTGGCTTTTGATTCTCAAAGAGCGAGTGGATGGGGGAGTCTTTAAACTGTGTTTGAATGAACTGCGCCCGGCTATAGAGTTGATGCATGTTTGCTATATCATTCATGGCCAAGATGTTTCGGAAGGTCGAAGTAGCATTTGAGATCAATAACTTGACCTTTTCTTCCTCCGAAATATGGCCAGGCACCCTGGCGGCCATCTGCCTCCATCTGTCAGCGTAAGTTGCAAATTCCTCATCCGGCTTCATCTTTTCGGCTACCAAGTTTGTGAATGAGTATTCTGGGCCGACCCTGTCTTGAAACCACTGGATAAATTTGTCTTTCACTGTCTTGAAGCTTTTGGCGTCCTCTAACGATAGAGAATTGAACCATTCCAGTGCAACACCATCTAATGATCGGCGGAACAAATACGCCATGAGGCGATCATCATATTGAAATTGGGCCGATTCATATAAGAAATCCCTCACATGAATAAAGGGATTGTTGTTCCCATCATTTTTTCTGTAACTGGGGAGCTCAGACTACGAAGGGAAACAGATATTTTGGAAGCTGGGAACCGGAACATCGGCAAGGGATTGCGGGCTAACCAGTTTCTGGAGAAAATAAAGTTGTTGCTGCATGGCGGCCCATTTGTCAAGGAGTTCCTGCTCCCTGGTCAAAGTAGGGGTAATGAAAGACGAAGGCTGACTTTGAGGGGCAGAAGGACAGACTGTTGGTGGAGGTGAAGGTGGAGGCCCGTAAGAAGAAGTCAAAGTGGGGAGCCCATAAGAAGGATGTTAGGCCGGAAGCTGACCCAGATTAGAATGGACTTGGGTAACCCCTGGCTGAGGGCGCCAGAAATCTAGAGGGCCCATAAGGACTTGTGGAACAGGTGGGCCGGACGTGTGATGATCCACCTGAATAAAAGAAGGGAGAGTGGATTTTCCTTTGTCAGAAGATTATTGGGCCGAGGCGGAAGATTGGCCCGTTTCCATACTAGAAAAGGTGATGGTCCGAGGCTGGACCAGAGTAAGATCAATCGAAATGGGCTTGATAGATGGCCCACCAACTCTAGATTGGTCGATGGAGAGATTAGATTGACCTTGCATAACCGTGGGAGGTGAGACATTGGATCCCTGCATGGCATGATAGACATCTTGGAGCTGTGTCGGATCCATTTGAGCCATCATTTGGAGAATGGAGCCAGCAGAAGGGGAGGAGAAGGAAGCAGTGGCTTGGCTGGCCTCAATAGGGATGGAAGATGGAAGAGGGGGAGACCCCTCTCCAGAAGGGAATGAGATAACCCTAGAAGGGTTTTCAAGAAGCCCTTGAGGAAGGGAATCCTCTTGAGAACAGGGAGGATTGAAAGAAGCCATGACGGGCTCGAAAAGTAGATTTGAGTAGAATTTGGAGAAGGAATGAGCCCTAGGAGGTGAGTCTAGTGGACGAAAATAACTCCACATGCAACGAAAGAAACCTTTCACAAAAGCAAACAACACACAACAAACACACAATGAGTGATCAAACTTAGATGACTTTGACAAAGATGTAAGTGAGAATGAGATGTCAACACTCAATTTCAACCAAGTTACTTAGATGATGTGACAAGATTTTTATGATTTCCTTCTTTAGAACCTTAGAGATTTGATTAGGATGTGCTCTCCACAATAGGTTCCTAATAGGAAAGGATGTGCGGCTTGGTTGACTCTAAATGTAATCACTCCTTCACTTATGCAACCCTAGACACGATGTAGGAAGTGGTACAACCGGTCCGGTGTCCGTGTGGGAATCCACGGCTCACGGGGACTTATGGAGGTCCCCGATGTGTTTTCCTAGTCGACCCAAAGGAATATGGAGACGAGAGGTCCACGCACCAAGGTAGGAGAATGCAATCTAATATATGAAAATATGTATAAACCTAAGTGCACCAGAGTGCATGCAAGTTCTAGCCTAAAATTTAACAAACAAAGGTGCACACCATGATATAAGTGTATAAACCAACCAGGGAGGAAACCAGGTAACACCCAAGCTCAAAGATCACAGCAGAAACTGCGGAAAGGAAATGCACCTCGGGATGCGTACCTATCTGGAGTGTAACGGTCTATAACCCCAGCGTTAGAGGAATGTGACGATCGAAGACCAGACCGTCAGAAGCAGTGTAACGCAGGAAGGCAGGACCGTTAGAGGAGCCATAGATCCAGAAACAGTAGGAAATAAAAGGGAAATATGGGGAAAACCAAACAAGGAAATGATGGCAGGTTTAAACAGAGATCAAGACACAATTGGCACAAGTTGTCCCATCGCGATCGCCAAAAAATTATCTATTGATTTGTTTTTGTTATCTTTTTCTTTTCTTCTTTTTCCGTCGTTTGCAAAGGACAATAGATGTAACATGAAGATGAGTATAGAGGGGAAATAGCAATGATCTCAATCAACCTATGAACATGTAAACCATGAACCTAGGCAATCAGAACTAGCTTTAGCATGGGCAATGCTATCTCAATCAAACTAAATTAGGGAAGAAAAAAGAAAAACACACGCCGGAGCGTGGAGCAAGGGAAGTAAATAAAAGCAGACCGCGTGGGTGGAACAAGTAGAGAAAATAAGGGATGTGAGAGAGAATATCAATGCCCAATACCAAGGAAAGAATGTGATCACCACTAAGGTAATAAAACAAGCCCAAAGACCTGATCAGTACCTTAGAAATAGGAGATGATGCACTCGCTCACGGGAGAAAGAAACTAATAGGAAACTGCAGCTCTGCTGGATGTTACGGTTGTACTCCTGTGCGTCACAAGGATGTGACGGTCGAACGATAGACCACTAGAGAAGCCTGACGCGTCTGACCTAGACCGTCAGGGTGCCTGCAGAACCAACTTGTGAAGTCCTCAAACTCCAAACCTTCCAGCCGGCTAGAAAGCTTGGGCCTCATCTAATGAACTCTGTAAGACCTGCCAAAGAATGTAAAACACAAGAAACACCCCAAATTAGCCCTTCAAACAAAGCAGTATCAATAATCAAATGAACTCAATATCATTCAAAAGGAAAGGGGGATACCGGGGAAGTTTGGTTTTTTTTAACCCCTCTGGGCATCTTAAAACATGGGAGGAATGTTTGAATGATTGAAAACAGATAGAAAAACATGAAAGAAGAAGTGGGACAATGCTTTGATGAGGGGAGAAAGAGAAGAACACAAATGCGCAAGCTATGAACTTAGAAACCCGGAACCAAAGTACTCCCTTGATTGTAAGGCAGAAGGACGTGGAAGTAAGCTCCTCTTGGATCAATATGGCTCTGGAATGCGGCAGCACTTCGACGCAAACTCCAGATTTCTCCTCTTCAGGCCATGAAGTCAAGGGTTCTATTTATAGACCCTCCAACTCTCCGGTCGAGCAGAGGATAATCTAGCTAAAAAGTAGGATGAATCTTGGCAAACTCTCGAAGATAACACTCCCAAGAGTCCATAGAAACAAATAGAACGTTCTGAGGATCAGATTTGGAAGAGAAATTAAGAAATTAAACTCTTAATTCGACTACGGAATGGCAGAAGAAGAGCAGACTTGCCAGGACTCTCTGTTGAGTGTAACGGCTGAACGATAGACCGCCACAGGAATGTGACGCTCCAAGGGAAGACCGTCACACTGACCTTATCAAGAAAAGATAAGATCAATAGGCAAAATTTCAAACAATTGGACTCTTCAAAGATGTAACAGCCATAGTCTAACGCGTCACAATGAGTGTAACAACCTTACAACATACCGTCAGAGCCAACGGATAAGCCAAAAGGATAAAGATTGGAAGAAGGCTGAAACCTTAGGACTCTTCAAGGATTTAACGGCCGTGGGCTGATGCGTCATAAGGATGTAACACCCCGACAGTGGACCGTTAGAGACAATGAGGATTCAAGATGAAAGGAAGCAAGGAATGAGACCCAACCAAGAGGTAAGACCCTTGAAACAGACCTTCAACTGATCAAGAAGGCTTAACAAACGAGTGAACAACTCGGAGCATCATATAAAAATGAACAAGGAGATAACCCGACTTATTGGTCATAAAACGGGTGTCAACATATATAACATGGAATTTGGGACTTTTACTACTAATAGAAAGATCATGAAAAACTCTACGAGATGCATCAATCAATTTAAGAACTACAGCCTGAAATCGTTACTGAAATCAAAGGGGAACAAGTTCTGCCCTAATTCTGACATGCCTCTACTAAACCATTAAATTCGCACAGGATACCTAATAGAATTTAAAGCTTTATGACTCAAAAGAAAGAGGACTAGACGCTGATTCCATCCATATATAACACTTTATATTGGGCTCGTTATTACCTACCTCAATCGGGTGAAGAACAAGGAAGAAAGGAAGAAGAACGGACGCCGACACATCTCTACTAATCTCTCGAGATCTCCCTTGATTGATCTCCACTGCGACCATCATAGCTACCAAAGGATTCTAGGGTGGCAGAGCTTTATTTTTATAGCTCATACACCTTCTGGAGCCTTCGGTGCTGGGAGAATTCGTCGAAGCAAGTTAAGTGATTGAAACGGCGCCGCAATAGTTGACCTCACCAAAGCTCGGTCGACTACAAGTTTTAGGGTTAGGTTTTTAATGAATTGGCAGAGGGGAAAAGATCCTTCGATCGTGGCCTTTTATTTGCCACCAATTTGGGCTCATTTGATGGAGTATTAAGCTCTAATTCCGCGGTTTAAGTTAAGGTTAGGTAAGTGTGCACTTTGGGCTTAATCCACTAATTAGACCTAGTTACGGATTTTTGCTGGGTCGACCACAGAAGATAAAGTTGTTAAATAAATCATCCTTTACCAATTTATCATTTTTCTATATTTTTATAAGGTAGTCAAATTTTCACTAGTTCTATTTACTAAGGAATTAAATATTAAAATTCTGAAATTCATTCATTTCAATTTTATTTCAAAATTTTAAAACCGGGGTATTACAATCGGCCAGCCGATTGGAAGAGAAGGCGGACATTCACAATCTCCCCTGCATCTTAAAGGTATTTATATCATGATCCCTCCTTTGTTATTATTGTTATACTCCTTTGAGGCCCACGAGTCTCTAGCGATCACATCTCCTATTAGCATCCACGCATGCTCCCTCTTCCTTCTCTCCCATTCTTTTTCCTTCACTCCCTTTCCATTCCATCACTTAGTTTTTCTTATTAAATTTTCTTAGTGGATTTTCTATAATCTACAGCAGCGGCTAGCTCAACAGTTATGGAAAAGTATGGCTAGCAATCAGCAGAGTTAGTGCTTGAGGTGTAGTGAATCGCAGTTCGGGGAAATTGCAATGGTGAGTCGGGAGATACTGCTAGTGTGGTCCGGCAGAACCGATAAGTGTTTTCAGATATGCTGCCTGATAATGGCAATGATTTTTCTTGGTGCTGGAAGGTGAGGTTCCCAACGTGCATGAGATTCAAGGTCAAGTCAAGCGTGGAGACCTCCCGCTTCGTAAGAGGTATGTTTGTATCTCCTTGGTTGGAGAGAATTGCGCTCGGTTAAATTTCATCGTCTTTAATTGCGTGTTCGGATTGGTTGGCCTCCGCTGGTGTGCCATGAAGTCCATGCGAGATGTGTTCTTTGTTTTAGCAGTGTGATTGCCCATGAGAATTCATGCCCATCCCCGGATGCGTAAGGGTGTGTTGGCATTATTATGGAAGGATGAGTGCCAGCAGGATTGTGTGTGTGAGGATTCATGGCTGGTGTTGTGATTCCCAACGCATTATGGATCAGAGCCTGTGGAGTTGTAGAAGGATTTCCAGATTAAGAGAGAGAGTATGTGCTCTGAGTTCGAGGTATTTGAATTTTTCTCACCCTCTTTTCTGGAGATAGCTAGTCATGATGAGAAATGGTTAGATGGTGGACACTGAGTCATTTATGATAATTGGGTGTGTTGTGTAGAGTGCGCAACAGAAGCCTGGTGAGCCCATAACCCCCAGGTCCAAGTCCGTAGTAATGGTAGGGCTATCAATGGGCTGGCCTGGCCTGACAGGCCCACGGGCCTGGGTCGATTTCAGGCCAGGTAGCAAGGCCTTTTTCGGCTAGTGGGCTCTTATCCGAGCCTAAAAGCATGGCCCAACTTGGCCCACGGGCCAGGCTCGGGCTTTAAGTTCGGCCCGCGGGCCGGCCCAGCCCATTCTATTTTTTTTCCTTCCTTCAAATTTTAAAAACTACTTAGTTAAAAATATATTATTTTACTGATGGGGACATCAGAGCAAGAGCACTAAAATTTTATTTATAATTGTATCCTTTAGTTTATTTTTATATCCTTGGGAAAGCATATGTGCAATTGTAAGGCTTTATAAACCAATTTGTCACTCCTTAGGATTCTTTGGGTTTTTGTACAAAATGTCATTAGGTCCAGTAAGGGGGCCCCCATTTCTTTCCCATTGGTCCACCTAATCCATGTGGGGCTGGTCAACCATCCTAGGTGGCTTCTAGGTGGTTTGACATTCAATTAAACACATGGGAGACAATTGGATCAAAATGTCCAAGATGCCTCCCCTTAAGTCAAGGGGGTGCCCCCCCATTAAAATGATATTTAGTATTTTATATTTTTAGGCCAATTGACCACATGGGGGAAGAAAATGCTACCCCTCCCCTCTCTCCCACGAATTCCAACCCCTTCCTCCTTCCTCCACTTCTATATAAACCCATGTATAGTGTTTTGTAAGGAATTAATGATGAAAAATTGAGTGAATTTGGTTGGAGCCATTGAAGGGTGCACCCCTCTCTCCTCTCTCCCCCCTCTTGCAGATGGATTTCTGCTAAAATATGAGTGTGAAGTTCTTCTATATTCTCCTTAGCCCCTCTAAGTTCAATTTCTGCCACCGCCATCGCACTGCCGTCGCGCCGCCGCCGCCATCATCGGAGTTCTGTCTCCATCAAGATAGAACCTCTTTCCCGAAATTTTATCTTTTTTTCTTGTTATTTGATCAAGTCTTAATTTTGAGAGTTTGTTATTTCCATCTCCCCTAATCTCCAGTTCAATTTTTATGTCATTTGACTTTTGTTTGGTATTTTTCCCATATCTATTATTCTCCCCCTATAATCTGCCATTCTGCAGATCCACGGGACAGAGTCACCTTGTTGTATTTTTCCCACCCCCTTATCAATTTTTAAAAAATCCAAAACAATTTCTAGGTGTTCCTAACATATATCCCCTTCCACCATAATTTTCATAAAGTCTAGAAAATTCATTTTCTTTTCGGTAAAAGGTCAAATTCAGGCAGATCCCTTCTTCCCTGTGTGTCTGTCAGTCCAAGTTAGAAAAAAAATAGTCATACAGTCATTCTCGTTTTCAATCTGTTTGTTGGATGGAGTTATGAAAAATATATGTTATATATCTGGGAGTCCTCTTTCCAACTCCATCGGTCTCGCCTCGATTGGATTTTGGATCTGAGAGCATTAATTCTTGCCACCAAGGCGCGTAAATCTGTTCCCTGTGCAGGTCCAAAAACTCAGTCCGGGGATAATTCGTGCAAAAATACCAAAGGTCAATTTATGGAACCGCCACTTCAAGAAGTCGTTCAGGGACGTCCTTCCATTGTTCCAGCCAAGCGGTGCCTCCAGAAGATCTCATGAAGGCGATATTCCTTTAGAATTTGTTGCTTGCTGTCCAGCGAGTCAGAACTGAGTCGGTGCAGCACCGAGTTGGAATAGTGTTGAATCGGACTAGTAGGCCGAGTTCGCCCTAAACGCCCGTCTAGCTTGCTACCCATCAACCCAGGGTCGGTCCTCCCGGGCCCCACTTGTAGCTCTTTACCTCCCTACGTGGAGTGGGCAATACAATTCACTGTTGTAATTAAGTTTTAACTGTTATTACCGGGAGTTACCGTAACTGGACGGGAACATCTTCCCCATGCCTAGAGCGTGGAGGTAAACTCGCTCCTCTCTCTTTGCATTTGATTATGTCGTATTCCCTCATATATGCCGCTACGAGTGTAGGTTTCTAGCTTGTTATACTACCATCACCGCTGCGAGAGAGCGTGAGTGAGTGACTCGTCCCGTGACTCGATCCGAGTATACGCGGAAAGCCGATACCCGAGACTCACTGTCGATTTCTTAAGCGCGCACGGTCCCCATGTCTTCCCTTGCTTAGGGACAATCGCGAGCTAGAGTCCCAGGTCGCGTGTCCATCCCACATTAATTTGGTATCAAAGCGCCAGTTGAGTCTAGGGTAGTCATTTGTAAACTCCAAACAAAAAAAAGAGTCGTTTAAGTCAAGTCTAAGTTTAAGTCAGTCCAAGGTTGCATCGCATACCTTTATTCAGTATATCAAAAGGTGTTCCCAAAATGATATGTTACGCCTATCGGGAAAGTAGAAGCCTTGTGTGAGTGGATCTTCGGATCAATTAGCTCCGCCAAGTACCGTCTATTGGTTGTGTCTAGGTGTATGGTCGAGTCTCATTTCAACTTTACATTTGCCTCGCATTCTAAGTCGTGTCTAGGTGCATTAGTTGGCATAACATTTTGCTTATAACACAAAAAATAACAAAAAAAATGGCTTTGCATATCCTTTCCTAGGGGATCCAACCCCATCTTTGCTCCCATGGCCGTTCCCCAAGACCATGCGTCCGAGTGGTCATCCCTGGTGGCCCAATTCAATGCCTTCATGGCCCAACCCTTAGAATTCACCCATCTCATTTCTAAAGCCACTCTACCCAATGGGTCTACAATGGAACTCCATTTCACTCATATGGAGTCGGATAATTGGGTTTCTCTTGATATCGTGGAGTCCCTCTCCAAGACGGGCGAGATTATCCGCGATGGTGATTTTGCTTGTGTCGAGTTCCAAAGGAAGATCGGTTCCGATCTTTACTTCAATGGCGCATGGTGCAATATTGGTACACTAGCAGGACCATGCATTATATTAGGGCGACTATTGTTGGAAGAGAGGAGAGCGACCTTTGACCAGGATAGGAGGACCTGTACCTTATATCCACCTCACCTACCCGACGAGTTTGTCTTCCACGACGACATGCAGCCGACCACCTCCGTGTCACCAACCACCCACCCCTATCAGTTCACTCCGCCTACGGACTCATGCCCACTACCTCCCCCGGAGCCCAGCCATGTGGCCCCTAGCCACTTCTCCGATCCGTTTCCTTTACATTCCCCTACCATAGAGGACACACATACTGAGGATGTCCCACCCATGCTTATTCTAGTGAATTATGAGGCTGACCAAGAGTTGGCCGTGGAGTACTTCGCTGATGTTTTTGGGCGAGAGAGTGAGCCAATAGAGGGATAGGGATTGTCAGTCACCCCACTCCCACCGGTCATCTCGGACCTGTCTATCTCGCCCACTTTGTCCTCAGTGGACCCCACCATCCCACTTCTACATGTCTCTCCCACGGTAGCGCAGCCACTAGTGACTACCGTACCACTGTCGACACCCTATGTTTACACGGTATGGTTTGATTTCTGCCATGCGTATGAGAGACAGTATCCGGACTTCATTTTGGTCATGCTTCACACTAGACATCTGGATTACATTCCCATCACCCGCCCCTGATCCTCCAACACTTTCATACCCAAGGGCGAGTCTTCTCAAACTGGAGATGGTTGTCAAGGGATGAAACTCATGGCATTAAGTTGTGGGTTAGTCTTTCTTTACACTTAGTGTATGTAGATGGTGATCGTCATCCTCCGAGTCTTCCTTTGTATGTCCCTTGTGTTTGTGTCTCTTTATCATCAGTCATAGTAGTATTAAGAGTGTCCAAGTTTGCCTAGGGTCTCATGTGTTTTTACATACATGTGTCGAGTTGCGTCGGTCTTGTACGCTTACGTTTATTAGTCCCTTTCGAGTGCGAGACTTGTCAGACTTTGGGATTGGTTCTACTTCACATATCGGATCTAGTCACATAAGGGACAAGCGGTGAGTCCTAGTGAGCCTTTTAGCCGCCTCCCTTCATTTGAGAGTGACCCCACCCCGGAGTATCCACCTCTAGCCTCATTCCCCAGCAGCGTGTGCATATCGAATCTATACGAGATGAGCAGGTGTCGATTACTTGGAGTGAAGCGTACTCCGCGCTTCCAAGTTCGGTGACGCATCCACCGGAGCTACTCGAGCAACCGCACCACTTACTCGATGGGGTCGAGTTCTTCCCACCCTGGGAGAATTGATGGGGACATCAGATCAAGAGCACTAACATTTTATTTATAATTGTGTCCTTTAGTTTATTTTTATATCCTTGGGAAAGCATATGTGCAATTGTAAGGCTTTATAAGCCAATTTGTCATTCCCTAGGATTCTTTGGATTTTTATACAAAATATCAGTAAGTCCAGTAAGGGGGCCCCCATTCCTTCCCCATTGGTCCACCTAAGCCATATGGGGATGGTCAACCATCCTAGGTGGCTTCTAGATGGTTTGACATTCAATTAAACATATGGGAGACAATTGGACCAAAATGTCCAAGATGCCTCCCCTTAAGTCAAAGGGGTGCCCCCCCAATAAAATGACATTTAGTATTTTATATTTTTAGTCCAATTGACCACATGGGGGAAGAAAATGCTACCCCCCCTCTCTCCCACAAATTTCAACCCCCTCCCATTTCCTCCCCTTCTATATAAACCAATGTATAGTGTTTTGTAAGGAATTAATGATGAAAAATTGAGTGAATTTGGTTGGAGCCATTAAAGGGTGCACCCCTCTCTCCTCTCTCCCCCTTTTTGCAGATGGATTTATGCTAAAATCTGAGTGTGAAGCTCTTCTATATTCTCCTTAGCCCCTCTGAGTTCAATTTTTACCACCGCCATCGCACCGCCGTTGCGCCGCCGTCGCCATCATCGGAGTTCTGTCTCCATTAGGATAGAACCTCTTTCCCAAAATTTTATCTTTTTTCTTGTTGTCTGATCGAGCCCTAATTTTGAGAGTTTTTTTTCCATCTCCCCTAATCTCCAGTTCAATTTTTATGTCATTTGACTTTCGTTTGGTATTTTTCCCATATTTATTGTTCTCCCCATGTAATCTGCCATTCTACAGATCCACGGGACAGAGTCACCTTGTTGTATTTTTCCCACCCCCCTATCAATTTTCAGAAAATCCAAACAAATTCCCAGATGTTCCTCACGTATATCCCCTTCTACCATAATTTTCTTGGAGTCTATAAAATTCATTTTCTTTTCGGTAAAAGGTCAGTTTCAGGAAGATCCTTTCTGCCCTATGTGTCTGTCAGTCCGAGTCAGAAAAAAATAGTGATACATTCATTCTCGTTTTCAATATGTTCGATGAATGGAGTTAAGAAAAATATATGTTGTATATCTGGGAGTATTCTTTCCAACGCCACCGGTCTTGCCTCAATCGGATTCCGGATCTGAGAGAATTAATTCTTGCCACCAAGGTGCGTAAATCTGTTCCTTGTGCAGGTCTGAAAACTCAGTCTGGGGATAATTCGTGAAAAAATACCAAGGGTCAATTTCTGGAACCGCCACTTCAGGAGGTCGTTCAGGAACGTCCTACCATTGTCCCAGCCAAGCGGTGCCTCCGAAAGATCTCAGGAAGGTGACGTTCCTTTAGAAGCCGTTGCTTACTGTCCAGCGAGTCAAAATTGAGTCGGTGCAGTACCGAGTTGGAATAGTGCCGAATCGGACCAGCAGGTCGAGTTCGCCCCAAACGCCCGTCCAGCTTGCTGCCCGTCAACCCAGGGCCGGTCCTTCCGGGCCCCACTTGTAGCCCTTTACCTCCCTACGTGGAGTGGGCAATACAATTCAATGTTGTAATTAAGTTTTAACTATTGTTATCGGGAGTTACCGTAACTGACCGGGAATGTCTTCCCCACGCCTAGAGCATGGAGGTAAACTCGCTCCTCTCTCTTTGCATTTTCTTATGTCATATTCCTTCGTATATGCCGCTGCGAGTGTAGGTTTCTAGCTTATTATACTATTATCACCACTGCAAGAGAGCGAGATTGAGTGTACCGTCCCGTGACTCGATCCGAGTTAACGCGGAAAAGCCGATACCCAAGACTCACGGCTAGTTTCTCAACTGTGCACGGTCCCACGTCTTCCCTTGCATAGGGACGATCGCGAGCTAGAGTCCCAGGTCGCGTGTCCGTCCCGCATCAATTACTTAATTAGAAATTTTAAAATTCTATCTTCATACAAATTATGTAATTAATATCAAAACTTTAGTTAGTTTAGTGAGATTATAAGCTTTATATTATTAAGTGTATTAGTTTTCATTAGTTTTTATTTTTTATTCAAGTTGTCGGGTCGGGATAGGCCTTAGTCGGGCTTTACAATTGTTTAATAGTATCATGCCCGGCCTGACCCGACCCGACATTGCTCAGGCCCGGGCTGGGCTATGGCTTTAATATTGATAATTCGGGCCCAGGTCAGGCCGACCTAAGCCCGGGCCCGGCCCATTGACAGCCCTAAGTAATGGTTACTACGGAAGGATTTTCTAAGAATTGGTAGAGTGTCGAAGGTTTCTGACCACTTAGAGAAGGTCGTTTCCTCAGTGTAAGATTGTTTTGGCTGTGTGAGCCATATCGATTACCATGCCATTGTTAAGGCATTGTGGTTTATGGCACTAGTGGAATAAAGACTTGGGGAAATATGATGGCAAGTGTGTCGGATAAGTACCCTATTCATTTAATGGAAACTAAGTCAGGTATTTGATGGTGGGCCTAGTTGGGGGTCACAAAGGAATAGCCTAATGGAGGACGAGGATGCGATGATTAGAGTCGGTGTGTTAGGTGCTTGACTTGTGTTGGAAGTTGTATCCTCGGATGGAATCATGGTCCTAGAGATGTGTTTTCCGAGGAAGGAATTGCAGGTCCTAGTCAGTGGCTGTGAGCGGCTGGTGAGGCTAGCCGAGTGGTCAGCTGTGATAATCCCTAGAAGAGGCCCAGTTAAGTCTGAGAATTAGGAATGTTGCAGGACGGACCCAATTGTGGCAAAAATATGCGATGTGTGGATGCCCGTGTAGTTTGTCACGCCGTTGACAAGACTTCTATGGCGATTAGGCGGCACTTATCTATCTTGGAGGTTGTACCGTGGATTGATAAGGTTATGTCCTATGGCTCTGTAGTAAGAGCGGAGCCGGGGATTGGCAGGTGTCCATTTGGAATAATTGTGATGAAGATCCGATGAGACTGTGTAATGGATGATGCTGGAGTATGGAGGATCCTGGAGGGATGTTGTCGAATGAGAGCCTTGGTCTCGTGACCAGCATGAGAGGAATTCCCTGTCAGTCTGAGTCCAAAGTTGATGTGGATTGGGGATTGTAGAATCTTGCCATTTGGTTTCGCCGTGCTCCCCTGAGAGGGTAGAGTTGGCATGAGAATCAGAATCAGATGCGATGTCCGAGAGAGGATCGACTTGAGAGGTGGCAATGACCAGTGTAAGAGTCAACGGATGGACCATAGAGATGTAGAGTGAGCTTATTGGGCTTGGTGAAGGAGCATGTAAGAGGAAAGCTGAGTGAGCTAAATTTTTCGTTGGTATATAGTTGGTGGCCGGCGAATGGATTTTCAAGGACAGAAGATGTCGGTTGTAGTGAATTGAGAATGGTGGGAGCCATGGTCAAGCAAGGCCTTGAGTGGCCGATTTTAAGATATGCATTTTTCCCAGATTAGATCTGGGATCTGTTGAAGGTTTGTGTTCAGACCGGAGCTGGTCCAGTGCTATTATTGGCATTCAACTTGCCAAGTATGAGATGGTTCATGGCGTGGAGCCGACGAAATTGTGGCAGCCAATCAAGGTGACAGCGTGAGCTGGTCAAGGCTCAGCATTGGTCATCCCTTGTGAAGGGCGTAAGGTCATTCGGCAGGATGAAAAGTTGATGATTAGTTGGTCTGTCGACCATGTATTTTATTAGTGGCAGATTTTTGTGTCGCAGGTCACGTCTCCTTGGTATGCGAGATGGTGGTGACAATGCCATGGTAGGTGTTCCATTGTAGCTGAGGTTGTGCCAGACTTGTATCCTTTTGTGTGCTATGCTCACTCTGAGAATCAGTGTGTATTATACTATAAAGTGAGATGTTTCTGTTCGTGATCATAATCTGGTTGCATCCCTTAAGAAATGGTTTCACGAGAATTGAGATTTTAGCTGGAGCTCTGGGAGAATTGCCAGCTAGATAAATCATTCTTCCCCTGTGGCATGGTGGTTGCCTCAAATTTCAAGGATGAAATTTTTGTAAGGAGGGGAGGGCTTTAACACCCAAGATTTTTTGGATAAGAATCAGTGGGTTTCAGAGCGCTTTCGTTGGTCTCTGATCATGTTTTGCGATTAAATCAGATTTTTGGTTGTCGAGCCTTCGGATCCCTGTGCAGGGTGAACCGACATGTTTTCGAGCTCAAGATGTTGCAAGCTCATTGTACGTTTTTTGAGGATCGTGGGAATGATTTTTCTCTATTTTTTATTTTTCATATTTTTAAAATCCCAAAATATTTTCTATTTAAACCAACCCCCACCCCTCTCTTCTCATTTCTCTCAATCTCTCCCTCTCTCCTCTCATTTCTCTCCTTATCTCCCTCCCTTCTCCGGGCGACCAACGGAGGACGGCGTGGGAGAGGCGGCAAGGTGCGTGGGGCGACGATCGGCGAGGATGGAGCGAAGAATGTGGTGGTAGCGCGGTGAACCCTATTCTTGAGTTCGTGAACCTGGCGACGATTCAAGAGGCAATTTCGCATGAAATCGGCGTCTTCGGCATGGGAAATCATCTGTGGAGGTAAGGGGATAGATCCCTAGCCTATGCATTCCCTTTTCCCACATTTTATAGGTCGTAGTGAGGCCGATAGGGGTTTTCTTTCTATGCCTGGGTTAATTTGCATGTTTTTGAGGAGAGAGACGGCTTCTCCGATCCGATAGGGTATTTGTGGTTTGAATGGTACCTCCTGGTGCTAAGGAGGTTGGGGAAGAGTTTTCTCATGTTTTCCCCCTCAGATGGGTTGACTGGGACGTGGTTTAAGCTCCCAGGGTGGAGCTCTCACAAGTGCGTTGTCAAAATTGGTCGACCGATGTGAGAAATCGGTCAACCAATGGCGCGTTCGCCACGTACAGGGTAGCATGTCCTGGGTCGGTCGACCAATCCAGATGGATCGGTCGATCGACCCAGGTCAGGGGGGCGACTGGTCATGGACCGGTCGACTAACCCATTGGGCCGGTCGACCCATCCAGCCTATGGTCGACCGACCTAGGGGCCTAGTCAACCGAAATGTAGCCTTTTTACCCATTTTGGTCTCCAGTCGACCCGATCAAGACCCTTTGGTCAACCTTTGACCCCGTGGATGTCTCGAACACCCCGTAGGGACCATGACCATATTTTTGGGTGTTCGTAACATTCATTGTACCTCAATTAGCATGCTCGTGTTGTTTAGAGGGTCTGAGTGACCCCATGTCTTCTGGTCTTCCTTGCTTTGCTAGATCGAGTCACTGTGTACTTGTGTAGGTGTGGAGGGCTGTCCCTGCATGGTGTTAGCTTCTTCGGAAAGTGATTTTTGTATGGGCCTTGCGTATGGCCGATGAACTAGAGTTATTTCACCCAGCCTAGGACTGGGGGGGTCTCTGAAGTCTTCCCTAGAAAGGGAATGGACTGAGCGGTTGTGAGTCGCCCTAAGAGTCCTTTTGACCATGGTTTTCTACCTTTGGATTAGGATGGTTTGAGGGCATGATGTTGTATAGTACAACGACCTTAGGATGAGTCACGTGACTCTATGGCCATTTTAGCGAATTTAGCTAATCGTTTTAAGTCTGGTGGCACCATACCACCCCGTGTTCCGAGTTACTTGCGACGGGCCTGGGTATAGCTTTTCAGTACTCCGGTGGTTTCTTTTTAGAGTCTTACGTCGAGTGGCTTTCCCACTAGTTGTAGCTTGCCTGGGCACGCGTGTGCCAACCCGCTTGGGAGCGGCGGAGAGCTACACCCAGGAGAGATGATTTTAGGCTGGTTGCTGTAGGGCCTCCCACTATGGTGGCTCAAGTCCAGGGCAGGAGAAAAATCAACTAGAGGGCCTGATGTAACGTAATCAGTCAGTTTGTGCACACATGGTCAGGGACTTCAGACGTGTGCTGATGAGCATGACCCCAACTAGAACCTTGTCCTTGTGTTACTTGTATGATGTCTCAATTCCTGCCTTGGGTGATTAGGGAGACACCCGAGGCACAAACTAAGTTGTCAGCGGACGCAGCCGGCCTTGCTTCTAGTAGGCAGGTTCTCTCGTCACGTGACACGTGACTCGAGGTTTAGTTTCCTGTCAGCGAGGCGTGGTTCTTCGGGTGGTTTATGTGTACATTTCCTAATGTAGAGGTCTAGGGTTATCGAGGTTTTGCCCGTAGATAGTGTAGGGTTCACGACGGTGAGGTCATGACTATACCTTTGGACAGTGTGGTCCGGTTAGGCCTCCGTCTGTGAGGGCGGGCCTCCACAACAGAGATGCCGTGGTATTCCCTAGTAGTGTAGTTAGGGTTTTCTTGGTTAGGCATCCCCCGACTATGAGATTGGGGTTTACTTCCGTTGCCAATAGGAGTAGCTTAAAGAGCAGTGGTTCCATCGACTACTATTTTGACTATTCGTGCTATGGTTGTTACTTCCATTGTTATTGTGTTGTTACTACTCATGTTACCGTTGCTGTTGTTATTGTTATTATTGTTATCACTGTTGTTTACCGCCGTTGTTTTAGTGGTGGGGATCCGCGGGACCCCTACTGAGCCAATGAGATGAGGCTCACCCCTTTCTTTTCAGATGTTGCGGTTCCTCCTCAAGATTTGGAGGTGCAGCGTTGAGGTTTGTAGCTACCAGCTCGCCAGAGCCGAGGGCGTACCCGGCACTTGAGTACATTTCTTTCCCTATAGACTGTACTTTGTTGGACTAGACTCTATAGTTAGATTATTAATTAAAAATATAAATTTATTTCTTATTATTTGAAACAGTTAATTATATAGTTGTTGCTTGCATTATTTTAAATTTCAATGTACTTTTAGACGCCCAAATAACCCTTCCAAGTCTTCCGGCTCATGAGTGGCAGATCAGGATTTGAATAGTATTGGGTAATTCCCGGTATCTGAATCTTGGGTCGTTACAGGATCTACTCCCTCCTCTTCGGCGTCTACTTCGAGCATAGGTATATCTATTCAATTATTTACTTACATGTGTGTATTGATTATATATCAGTTTAATAGATTTATTTCTTATAGGCCCGAGTGTCGGCTCACCAACTACACATAGCACATCGCCACCAATTGGACATGGCACACTGCCACCACCGCAGCTGAATGGTATGTCTATTTAAATGTTGCTAGAAATATTGTGTGATTATATGTTTTGTATATGACATTTAATTATTACAGGCTCGAGTGCCCTTGTATAAGCTGTGTAGGGCACACCCCCATCACCTCCAGACACAAGTATGCCTATTCAAATTTCTAGGAAAATTTTTTTGATTATATGTTTTGCTTATGGCATTTAATTCTTACAGGTCCTAGTACCCTTGCACCAGTTGTGCAGGGTATAGACACGCCAAATTTGACATCATTTTGAGCAAATCTCTTATCACATTGTGATGCCCTGATTTGACCCTCAAATCAACTTATTTGAGTGACTTTCCCTATTTTTCTTGAATATTCAGCTTCCCTAAGCTTTTCCCTATTTTTCTTCATTTTTCTGATTTTTTCTGGACTTTCCTCTAATTTTTTAGAACTTTTCTGAATTAGCGACAGTCCCTTGGATGCCATTTCCTTTCCAAAAGAATCTACGCCTTTTCGAATTGTGGCCATTTCTTCTGAGTCGACACATCGACCTAGGATGATTCGACCTTTTCAAAATTGCATTCGAGATAGCAGACGCGTTCTTATTTTCCCACTATTTTTTGCTTGAAATATTTATTGAAACAATGTCTGCCCGGAAAGTCGTCTTTTCTTGAACACGTTTGAGACATTGGACGCGTCTTCTTTATCTATTTTTCATTATTGAATTAATGACTTTCCAAAGGGCACTATTTTCTGAAAACGCGTCTAGTATAGTGGACGCGTTCTTTAATAGGTGACCATCATCTCGCCGCTAATTCTATTTTTGAATAATTACAAAATTCATAATTTCCCAAATCGTGTCTATTCCAATGGACATGATTTCCTTTTTTAGTTTTTGATAATTTTCTAATTTTCCAAATATTCAAGAAACGGTGTCTGTCTAAGAAGTCAGGAATTCTAAGAAGCGTGAGGACCCCAGACGCGTTCTTCCTTGCCTTATTTTGAGCATTTAATTCTGTCTAAAATTTGTATTAATTCCTAATTGGTGACCATCCCATGGATGCCAATTCTTTTCTAATTTTAAAAGTTCCTAATCCTTCCTAAAATGGCTTAGAATTGACGCCTCTTCGAACTGTCGCTATTTTAATTGGTGACCACTGTGATGGTCACCCATTCCTACAGTGTTCCGAATCCGAACATAACCTCCTTCTTTCTTCATTTTGAGCTCATTTTGCACTTAGAAAAGGGTCCTAAGGCTTTCTAAGGTTGAGGGGACACATGGCTAATGAATATTCTCTTCCAAATCTGATTAAAATTGGTTTTCCTATTTTCTATTAAATTAAACTTCGAATTTCACCCCTATAAATAGGACCCTTCTCTCCCTCATGTTTAAGGCTCGATAAATCAACTAAGGGGAGGTGATGCTGGACTAAGGAGCCAAAGGAGGAGTCTCCCACGCGCTTAATGCTACCTCCCTTGGAGCCTCTTCCTCCCTTGGAGATCTTTGAAGCCCCGAATTAGAGAAATCACTAAGCTTTCTTCCCCCTTTCTTTTATTATTCCTTTAGTTAATTTAAATTGCATGCATCATACTACCTCCCTCCATTTATTTTCATGATCTCAACCACGTTGAGAGTCTCCATTGTGCAACACTTGCACCCTCCATATCATTCATCATGTCCTTCCTACCCTTTGCATAGGGGTTTAAAGCCAAAACACCAACAAGGTGTGTTCTTATACATGGTTTCATTATTTATTTTTATTATGAGCTTGTTGCTACACTCACCTTGGTTCTAATCCATATCTTTTTATTAGTGTTTATTGTTATTTTTGCAAGGGTAATCAATCAAGGAAAACACTCTTCATCGATCGTTCGATTCGAAGAGAAGGTGGACCTCACAATCTTCCCCGCATTTAAAGGTATTCTTCGCGATCCCTCCTTATGTTTATTGTTCATATCTTTTGAGGTAACCCCTCTGGCGATCACACCACCTTTAGCATCCACACATGCTCCCTTTCTCCTCTTTTCCACTCTTTTCCTTTATTCCCTTTCCATCACTTATTCTTAGTTTTTCATACTAATTTTTCTTTACTGGATTTTCCATAATCTACAAATTGGCGATCAGTGGTGGGACCACCATTATTTTTCTTTTATTACCCTCTCCACTTGGCACCCACGTGTGCCCTTTCCTTTTTTGCACCCACGGTGCACCTCCCCTTTGTACTCCATGTAGCACTTCTCCTTTTTATTTTTATCCTTTGTGCACCACGTGCACAAACCCCCCTCCCACATGTGATTGTTAATTTGCTTGATTTTGAAAATTTGCTTTTTACCTATCCATCTATCTATTTTTAAAAAAAAATCCTTGAGCATGCCATGCTTTTATATCATGTTTATTGATTGCCTTGTGTTTTGCCATGATTCCATGAGTTTATGAGTACTTTTCCCTCCTTCCATTGCTTTTTTTTCATTTTCACTTAGCTTTCTGGCTGATTGACAGAGTTTCTGGGAGGAAGAAGAATTTGCGCCTAGACAGTGGATGCCAATTCAAGATTTGGCGCCCACTGTCGCAGGCATTGTTTGGTAAAAAAAATTTAAACGTGTCTGGGATAGTGGACGCATTCATGTTTTTGTTTAAAAAAAGAAGAAAAAGAAAAAAAATAGGGAAAGAGCGGCCAGGCCAGTGGCCGCCAATTTAAGATTTGGCGCCCACTGTGACAATCACCCATTCTCTATGTTTTCACATAATTCCCTTATTCTATGATTTGTTTTGCATTATCTTTACAAATTTCTATTCATACATGCTTCTTCCCTTTCTTTTGCATTAGTTCTGCATATTAGGACATTTGGTTTGGGAGACCTCCTCTCCCCACACTTCTAGGAGATCTTACCCCTCTTGGTGAAGGAAGGACCCTCCATTGAGCATTCCATCTCATTGGACCGAAAATTTCTAAACCAAGCCTCCATAAGTTCCCGTACCCGTGGATTCCCTCATAGACGTCGGGCAGGTTGTACCTTTGAAGTTCCCCGGGTTAGTTGGCCTATGTGTGGTGAGAATAAACCTAGTTGGCATTGAAGCAAAATCACATTGAAACTAGATTCCAACCTTGAGTGAATCATACCAAACTTTGCTAAAATCATTTAATTCATATCAAGGTCTAACCTAAGAAATCAAGCGTAAGCATCTCAACTTGTTTGATATCTTTGCAACATTGTCCTCATTGAACATTGTTTGTTTGCATGATGTTTCACTTTGATAATAAAATCAACATGTCTAATCATGAGGATGAACAACCTAGCACAACATATAATCCTCAATTCCATAATTCTCATCATAATTTTTCTAAGGGACCACAGCATCACTCTCATAGTTTTGCCCGCCCCATGGGCAATTCTCAATTTCATGGTCCCTTGCACCAATTGCAAGCCAATATTCCCACGGAACCATCTCCTCCACCTAGAGAGACGGTCTCCCAAAAATTGTTTCTCACCCCTCAACAAGCCTAGGCCCTTAAGGCCATTGTTAAGGGCCTACCCTCATTATCTCATCCTCCCTCACGGGTGGCCCATCAACCACCTTCTTCAGCTCATACATGGGTGGCCCATCACCCACCTCTCTCTTCTATTCATCCTCCTTCTCAGGTGGCCCATCACCCACCTCCTTCTTACACACATCCTCCTCCTCGGGTGGTCCATGATCCGTCTCCTTTTATTCCTCCTCCTCCACGGCCCCAGGGCCCTTATGTTCCTTGCGCCCTGGCTCGAACAGGTCCTTTTATGGGTCAACCCCTCCAAGCTCACGACCATCATGCCAACCCTCTACATTTCAAGTTACACCCCTCCAACAAACTCTTCTTAATAAAATCGCTTCAATGGAGGAACAATTGAAGAGGGTCACGAGCCCGTGGCCCCCTCCTCCTCCTTCTCAAATCAATCCCCTTCACACATTCATGAACGACATTATCAAGATAGAAAAAGATTGGAAGGAGAGGAGAGACAATAATGGCATCAATAATATAAGTGAGCAAGAGCCGACAACTTTCAAGTATCAAGTGGACACCATCCGCCCTCCACCCAATCACCCTATTCATTCATATGGCCCTCTGCCTCCGCATTCGCATTCATAAAATCCTCCACAATATACACCTCCATCACCCATCATTACGCCTCCACCATGGCGTCCACTTGAATCCAATCATGAAGAATTGGAAGTTCTTTATGAAGAGTTGGAGCCAGTAAAAGATGTTGAAGTTCTTAAAGAGGTACCCACTCCAAGCTTTCTTCATTTTCCACTCCCTCCATTACCCAATGAACCCCTTGCTCAAGATGATGCCACCATTCCCAACCCCGTCTATGAAATCAATTAGTGTTACGATGATGGGTCGATACTCCAATCACCCACATCGGTGCGCCATGACCCTCCCCCTACTCTTCAAACCTCTCGCTTAATCAAAATCTGACACTTCTTGCGCACCAAACCTCCCTCTTTCATACCTCCAATTACCATAGTATTAACCTCCACTAAGCCATCCGAGTCTACCTCCACACCATCGGCCTCCGCCAAACCTACCACCAAACCTTTTCCTAAACCAAGTAACCCTCCATTGCCGCCACCTAAGGCCTCTAACGTCTTTATAACCCCAAAGCCAATTACACTTAACCCCACTTTGCATATCCCTCAACCTAAACCCATGGTTAATCCTGAGCATGGTCCACCCCTTGTTGCACCCGAGCTAACCCCATCCGCTTCCGAGCAAGGGGACAAGCTTGACGTGTTTCAACCTCCACTTCTACTTACCCTCCCTTTAACACCTTTCATCAAGCCCCCATTGTTTTCTAAGCCTACCGCTTCCATCTCACCTCCTTCCACTCAGAGTGGGTGTATAACTACAAGTATATGTGCCGAGGATGTCCAAGAGCCGGGCAAGAAGGATTTGGCCTTGGCTATGCTATTCAAGATTCAAGATTTCATTTGCCATATGCCGAGTCATGTCATTGTGCTGGCATCTTTGAGAATGCCATCTCTCCATTAAATCTCACTATAAAAAATTCTCATAAGTTGATGCCATGTCATCCCAAGGCCAAAGTTGATGCCATGTTGGCTGGGATATTTTTAATGCTATCATTACCCCTCACTCCGTCATCATACAAATTTCTAAGAAGGGGTTCTCTTCACACATTTCCATAACACATTCTGTTGTCAATGAGAGCATTTGGGCCTTAATTTCATCCTTTGATCTGCCTGGCCGGGCACGTCATCTGTCATGTAAGGGCGGGCATTCTTATATTATAGGGCCTCCCGCCAATTCATTCACGTCTTATTCTATTCCATCCACATTTTTATTAACCACCACTTTCTATTCATGAGCCACTCATGGGCTTTACTCTTTGCATCTTTTGCATTCCATGCATCCATCACATTCATTGCTTTGCATCTCCGTGCATTCCTTCTTTCTTGGGTTTCTGAACCCGTACCTCCCCCGTCTTCTGGAACCTCCGGATGTACCACTTCTCCTGGGGCATCGTGACCCCTTCCATTCTATTCCTCTGGAACCTCTGGATTTTCTATCTCTAGGGAATCGTGCCCCCTCCGTCATCCTTTCTAGGCATCGCACCCCTTCTCATTTTCCTCCTCCAGAACCTGCGGACCCTTCTTTCTATTCCCATATTCTCACTGGGCATCACGCCTTTTGCTATTATCTCCCTCTATTACTTGCAGATTTTCCTCTCTTCTCAGGGCCTCACGTCCCTCCATACTTTCTCCCTCTGGAACCTCCAGATTTTCCATACCTTCACCCTGGGCATCACATCCCTTCACATATTCTTCCTTCGGAACCTCCGGACCCTCCTTCTTTTGATCCACTATCCCTAGGGCATCGCGTCCCTTCATGCTCTTCGGGACCTCCGGATTTCTCCTTTTTCTTCTATCTCCCCTCCTAGGGCGTTGCGCCCTTCCATGTTTTATCCCTCCAGAACCTTCGGACTTATCTTTCCTCTCAGGGAATCGCATCCCTCCGTACTTTCTTCCTCTAGAATCTCTGGATTCTCTTTCTCTTCTCCTACGGCATCGCAACCCTTTCTACTTTCTTCATCCGGAGCCTCCGAATTCTCTTTCTCCCCTCTCAGGGCATCGCGTCCCTCAGCACTTTCCTCCTTCGGAACCTCCGGACCTCTTCTCTCTCCTCCGATTTGTCTTCTTACTCCTCCAGGGCATCGTGTCCTTGGTTCTTTTCATCCTTTTAAATTGTCTCTTCCCATACCTCTTCCCAGGGCATCGCGTCCCTCGTCATTCTCTCCCTCTGAAACCTCCAGACTCTTCTTCCTATCATGATTCTCCCCCCTTCCTCTGGACCCTCCGGATCTGCCACTCTCCATTTATCAATTTCTCCTCTTGATTCCACCCGATCTCAAGTCCGATCCGACTTCTTCCACATCCACTACTTTGGGCATCTACCCATTCTCTCACTATTTTTAAGGCTTTAGTCCTCACTCCTCCCATTGATTTCCCTCTCCCTCTGTATACCTTCAATGTGATCAGGGTCTCTACACCTTAGTGAGGGAGTTCTATCCCTCACCTCTCTTCCTATTCTTCTTATTCATCTGAGTCTGGTCTGGGCAACCGCTCCCTTCTTGTTAAGCCACTTTCAAAACTTTACTTCCTTCTCTCTATCTGCCAAATGAGGGCTACAAATCCCATGTTGATCAACATCGCCTCCGGCAACTGCTTCTACAACAAGGTTGCAAGGTAGTTTATGTGCGTAAGCGTGCATTCTTATGCATATTCATCACTTTATTCACGCACAGGTTTTAACATGAAGTGCTTCTTAACGTGATTAAGAGTGGTTGTTCTAGGCCTTTAT